>QVAJ01000037.1:2127118-2161312 GCA_003546035.1 Mixornis gularis
TTTTTTTTGGAGGGAGTGGGGCTCGCTGGGAGGGTCAGCTTGGCCCCCTGTCCCCCTTGCCTTTTTCTTCCTGTGGTCCTGCTTCTTCCCTGGCTGCCTTCCCTGTCTGTGCCTGTCCTGCTGGGCTTTGCCACTTCTCCATGGCACCCCAGTGCTCCACTGTTCCCTGGGTGGAGCAGCTACCTCCTCACTGCCTGTGCCCTGACACTGGGAGCCATAGCTGCCCCATGAGCAGCCCGTTCCTCAGGCTCGTAGCCATGGCAGCCTGTTCTTCACCGATGGAAGGGACACGCTGCTGTTTGGAAATCACACCCGGCCCACCCTGGGAGGCACGCAGATGGATGGCAGCTTCCAGCACACACACTCCAATCTTTCAGGTCCACAATTAAAATATCCCAGTTGGCAGGAATCACTGTAGGAGATGGCATATCAGGCTAGAGGGCGCCCATGCTCTCCATGGCTGAATTAATCTTTCTCAGGTCATGGAGTAATCTCCATTTACCAGACTTCTTTTTTATAACAAATACTGGACTGTTCCAAGGGCTCATAGATGGCTCTATGTGTCCTTGAACCAGTTGTTCCTCTACCAGGGTTTTTAGGTGTCTAGTTTCTCCTTTTCAAGGGACCACTGCAGTACCCACATCGGTTGAGTAGTGAGCCATTTTAGAGCTAAGGTGGAATTCCTTATGCCCCCTAATACAGTGGCCCCTGCAAAAAATCTGACTCCACCTGGATTCCCCATGCAGACAGAACATCCCTCCCCCACAGGTTAAGTAGTGCTGCAGTGATGTAAGGTGGAATTGTAGCTCTTTGTCACTCAGGAATTTTTACCAAAACAGGTTTGCTGCTCASACARCTCTGTGTGGTCCCTCCRAAGGCAGCAAGAGCAAATYCCACRTCGTGGGCCACAATGGAAGCCAAGTGTCGGCAGAGATGATGGTGATATATGCTCCTGTGTCAATCATCCCACTGACCTTTACYTGCAAAGGCTTTGCTTGAGGCATCATAACAATACAAACAATATTAGGTCTTTGATCACCTACAGCCGGAGTCCAGCACACCTGGGGCTGTCCTGCCTATCCGMAGCCTTGGTCTCCTCACTCTGTCTGCCGAGCTGATGCCGACAGGGTGCCCAGGGTACAGTGGCAACARTTTGTCCTGGTGTTTGGTTTCCTCTCTCTGTCTCTCTTTTCCCCTCTCTGCTCCCTTTTTTATTCCYCTTTAGTAGGAACACTTATCTTTCTTTATCAACAAATACTTTTCCAATATAATATGGCCATGTTTGCACTTTATGTTTGTCTGAGAAATCTATCAAAAAGAATCCTCCCTGCCTCCCYTTTTATGGTGGGGTGGGACAAGAACTTCATCTGTTTCCTACCTTTCATACAGACACAAATGTTTAAATTTTTGTCAGGAATTTAAAACTCAAGTTAAAGGCAGGAATTATGACCTAGGTAAATAGYAAACCAAATATAAAGCAAGAAAGATCAACATAGTGGCAATCAGAAAAGCAGTTGTAGCCATCCAGAGCTGTTCCTTCCTGAGCAAATAGACAAACGATAAAGAACAGGTTGGGTAGAGGGTAGCAGCTAGGGATTCAAAACATTGCTCTTGGCCATTACAAGTGACAGCCCTCAGAGGTTTTTCACTGACAATTTGTGACCTAGGCCATGAGACAGAAACCAGTCTCAGAGAACTCATGGACAACATCAGATTCGGGGCATAATTAATACGTGGGAGATTGGGATAAATCTTCAGAGGGATCTCGGCAAGTTTCAGGAATGGGCTGACAGAAACTTTGTGAAGTTCAATAAAAGTGGATGTGAATTTCTGAAACTGGGATGAAGTTAACCTGATACAACAGTACAGACTGGGGAACAACTTGAAAAAAAGCAGGTCCATTAAAATGTCCTGGGAACTCTGGGGAGCAGCAAATTGAATACAAGTCACATTGGGCCCTTGCTGTTGAAAGATAACTCCCTACAAAAGTATAGCTGCCTGGTGGCAGGAAATTATTTTTTTACTGTTTGATACTTGCGAGGCTGCATCTGGAATACTGTCCTTATGCCTGAGGGAAACAGGTTTGTTCAGTCTGAAAAACAAATAGTAAAGGAAAAGTTTTATCCCTGTCTTCAAATACCTAGTGAAAGGTCAGAGAAAAAACAGACAGGCTGAGGGAGACACAGTGAAAGGATAAGAAACAATGCACACAAATCATAGCGTGGGGAAAAGGAGGGAAGGATTGCCCACAGAGGTTGTTCCTCTCCAGCTGTGGAAAAAATGAAATAATTCAGAAGTAAGGCAGAAAAGGCCAGGAGCAACTCCATCTAAAGTTGAAATTAGCTCAGCTTGGAGCCAAGGTTGGAATAATTGGCATCACGTTCTCTGGAGAGTCTAAGTGAATCTCCTATTCTACCTAATTCAGATACTTTGTTCGTGCAGCACTCTTGAAGTCATGAATTAAAGGCTTTGTGATTGCTTTTGCCACCAGTATTAAACTCATGTGTAGAAATATTGCTATAAGCTAAAAAAATAAGCACTTATGTGTTATCAATAATAAAAATGCCAGTTCTGTCCTGACATCTCAGAAACTTTGGAATTTGTATTTGAGCAAGTGAATATGAGAAGAGATAGTTCTGTAACAGGGATAACTGAAGACAAAAACTATGAAATATGTTTTGAGTGGGAAAAGTATTCTCGAATTTTCTTGTCTCTGATATTTCTTGTATAATTCTGCTTTCTGAAAACCTCAAGAGGAGATAGGGAAGGTTTAAATCAGGAGTCTCTGGACCTATATATCTACTAAGATGTAATGACAGGGATCTTGGACCAATAAAAATAGMATCATAGAACGGTTTGGGTTGAAAAGTACCTTAAAGATCATCTGGTTCCTACCTCCCTGCAATGGGCAGGGACACTTTCCACTAGACTAGGTTTTTCAGTCCCATCCAGCCCAGGCTTGAGCAACTCCAAGAATGAAGCTGCCACAAGTTCACAATATCTCTGGACAGCAAGTAGTTGTCAATAGTTATTGTTTTAGAATCGTCCAAAAGATGAACAGCATCATGGGAATCACTATAATCAAATCAGGTGTGGACAGCAAACTATGGGATAGGAAGGGAAAGAGCAACACCTAGAGAGAAAGACAAAAGGGCAGCAAGAAGGAAGAACACAATATTCGGCAAGRTAAAAAAGAAGACTCTTTAATCTAAAGGGGTGTTACATAAAAAGCTGTCTTCATTGCTGCATGCTACAGCATTTATTGRGAGTTTAGTTGGGAAATAAATTACAGGAGTTGCACTTTTGATGGGGTGGTATAACTTTATTCAGAGGGTATAGAATGGAGGTTACAAGTGAAATTGCTACTTTKCTGTTGTTCTTTGGGTTTGCTTGTTTGTTGTAAAAAAGAAACAACTTACCTGACAACAAAACACCCAAACAATCCAAACACACAAAGCCCCCCAACTACCATTTTTTCCTCAATAATTCAGATATGCAATTGGTCTCAGTGCATGAAACTTGCCTGTATTTGTCTTCATTATGACTGTGTAATGCAGCACAGATGGCTCAAAACATTTGGGGTCTGGACTTGCCTGCAGCGGATGTCTTCTCATGAATTTGTTAAGATCTCTTTTTCTTTTTTTAAGTAACCCCCCATGCTGGTAGATAGAGAGGCACTGTCCTTTGATACTGAGTTGACACTGACCARCTCAGTCACATGATTGTCACCATACTGTCGTGCCTCCTGTTTCTTCCATGTGCTTGTCCCTAAATTTAAAATTGATGTATATAGTAAATCCCAGCTCCCCTCGTTTCCTTCAAAGTTGTAAATTATATGTATTCTCCCTACATATCCATCAAAACCATCTCTTCATGCTTCTTTTTTTTTTCTCTGCCAGTTATACTAAGCTTTCTTCTTTCTTTGCTGTCTTTTCAAGAGGATGTCCTCAGCCCCTCTAAAGACTATTCTCTCATTAAGATGGACTTCGTAAATTTATTTACATCAACAACCTCTATGGATAGTTGGCATCTGATAGCCATGGCATCTGTTAAAACTCCTAATCTTTCCTCATTCCAGTAAAAGGCCAGGCCATGCCACACAGATTTTTCCTTAAGACTTTTATTTTATATAGTTAAATGAGAGATCTTAGAAAACTGTTACTGACTTTGTGTCTCTTCATCTCCATCAGTGGCTCAGCAATAGGACAGTAGGTTTTCTCCACACCAGCTGTTTAGGGACTTACAGAAGTGAGTAAGCCAGACTGCTCACATATGTTTTCAGTTGATTCTTTCCTATTTAACCTCCCAGCTAGAAAACTAGTAAACACAGCTTCATCCTTTAAGTTGCCAAGCACTTTTGTATTCTGGATCAACAGTTGAAAAGTCTTTCAGGATTGTAGCATTGCTTTCTCCTTAGCATCTCTGTTACATATGTGCAACTATTTGTAGCACTTAAATTATCAATGTATTCTAAAAAATAAGTGTGTGTCTGATTTATTCCAATGACAAAAATAAGGTTTGAGGAAAAGTATTTTAGAATTTTTTAGCAGGCTGTGTTCACATTGGACAAACGTTTTGGCCATTCCTGGGGAATTGCAATTGCAAAAGAAAGAAAATATATGGATTTTTCTTTCAAGGATATTTTTAAAAGATGAAACTTTTAAAATTARTTCCTAAATTGATAGTTGTTATTGATGATTCACATTGTATTAATACTGTATGATTCCAGTCAAGTTACAGTGTTATTACAATTGCACTATAAGTSGATATATGATTTTATTACCTTGTTTATAAATTTGAGGGTTTTTTCTGATTTTCCAGTGTGAAATTTTTAAGACCTACTCCATTCACTAAAGAGAATAAATATAATTAAAATTAAAAMCTTTTCATTATTGTTTCCTGCACAAATTAATAATCTCAAAGATTTTATCTGGCAAGGAAAAAATAGTTGACTTATAAATAATTAAAGGAGACCACTATTTTTCTAATTGAAACTGGTTATTATTAGCAACAGGGAAAAAAAGCAAAAACGCATTATTATGACCATGATGTATGAATTCTCTAATGAGCTAAAAGGATAGATATGAAATTATATTAATATTGTAGACATTAATGAAAAGCAGAGATAGCTTAGATAACATGATTCATCTTRGCCTGGGTTGTCTATGGTCTGGGAAAAACATGAAAAGCATATGATAAAGTGAATGGGTTTTGGATTACATTTGTGGRTTGGTGATTCTTCACTTAAGAAAAATAAACATAGATCACTAGCTGATCTCTMTCAACATGAAATACAGCATATTTTAAGCAATCAACTTTTTTAGCAATCAACTTTTTAAACCTCCTAAATTTTACAGAACAGCAAGGGAAAGCTATTTAACATATCTCAATAGTTTACATGACAATAATAAATAAACCTACAAGAAAAAGGGTTATATCTACAAGGGAAAAAAATTACATGAGAAGGCACAGAGGAAGCCATACATCAAAGTGTGCTTAGAGTGATAAAGGATTATGGACTAAACCTCTAACTGAAAACTGAGTATTCCTTATACCTTTTTTCAAATTTCATTTTAATTAATATCTACTGACTACCGTAAGAGAGAAAATAATTAGCTAGGTGATTTTTYGAATTTGCTTATCAATCCCAAGCAKAAGAACTCACATTCTTCTCATTCTTTAGATTTCAAATAAATATGTTACACAAAAATTTAGCAGAGAAGTTCTGTGAAGTTGTAGGTAGGGTAATCAAAGAGATTGATGTCTAAATGCGCTGTTTGCTAATATGAAAGTGGCCTGTGGGAGATGACACATAGATTATGCAACTGGCTTCATCACAGAAACAAAAAAGAATTRTTTCTTTTGTTGAAAGCATTATGACCTCATGGTACTCCTAAATTTATTGTGKGGTTTAATAAACCTACTAATCAAAGGTGTAACTTGAAAAACAAAACAAGAATTTAGTTGTTGTATTTGAACTGTTTCTTTACATTTCATTTATTAATTAACTGTAATATTGCAATTTAGAACTGTTTTTTGTTTCATAGAATAAGAGATCTAGAATGGTTTGGGTTGGAGTGAACATTAAAGATCATTTGGTTCCAAAGCCCCATCCATAGACGGGAACAACTTCCACTAGTCCAGGTTGCTCAAAGCCCCATCCAACCTGGTTTTGAATGCTTCCAGGGATGGAACATCCAATCTGTAAATTGTAAAACAATTCTCTGACATATCCTATAATTATTTTGGCATTTTCAGTGTCTGTATCTCAAATCAGTAGTAGACGTATGGATTGGGAAAAGAAAATAATAACTACTTTTTTTTTTTTCCCTATGGATGAGAAGTTAGGAGAAGATTCTGAAAAATTTATAGGTGTCCAGATGGTACACCAGGTGACAGACACAAGTATTGGGAAAAATGTTGAGCTAAATAAAATGCCCCCAGACTAAATGAATGCAAGTCTGCTCAATAAACCCTAGTAGYAACAGGAACTTACTTAGTTAGATATTTTGATGTGTCCTGACCTTTACCCAAATCGGCTGAYGCTTCTGTGATGCATACATCTGCAGGAGAAATGACTGATTGCTGRTGCTGAACTGGTGGAAAGTTATTATTGCTTCTCTTTCTGCATACAGATCTCCCTAGACTGATTAGAAATTAAAGTTAAACTAGTTTTCTTCTTGACAGYAATCTGGAAGCACAAGATGTAGAGAATTTCGGCAGTTTTTTTGAGTGATTATTCCTGGGTTTTTTTAGAAAAGAATCAGATTAATGCTTTATATTCATAATGGAAATYGTGGTTTTTAGTGATCCTGTGCAATCTTCCTTGATTCCTGCTTGATGGCTGGAGCTGTGTTTTATTTATTGTTTATCTGGCTGCCCTGAAGGTATTTTCTTACATCTGGTGAAGAAAACCAGCATCCATCAAACATCTAAGACAGTTTATTAAATTTACTACCACTTTGAAAAATTTAGGAGTAGTGTGCAATTGGTACTAACTAATCAGAGACTCCTTTTTAATTAGCTTTAAATATGTCTTTTCATAGCATATTAATCTTGTAACCAAGGTCATTTAAACTGTAATTTCTTGAACAGTATAAATCAGGAACATACATTTTAAAAGGACAAACAAGCTAAATATATAATCAAAAGTAACACCCAGGAGTTACTCTTGGTTTCTGATCCATTAATTAAGGCAGGTTTTCCATCAAATTATAACATGAGTCAGTTTTTCTAGATGGTTCATTAAAAGCTGGATTTTATTACATATTACATGCTTTATGCTTTTTACACAAACTTATTATATTGCTCAGAGAAGGTGATCTTTTAAAGCACATTAGACTAATGTTCCTGAAACTCCATCTAATGTAAGTTTTATTGAATTGCTGTAACTAAAAAGGTCACCTAATAATTTGTTCAGATAATGGATTTAGTGAAAGGAAAACAAAATGAATGGGTTACTGTAGTAACTCTGACCTTGAGATACATTTATAGTTACTGAGATTTATGAATTTAGCTACAAATGAAGAAACTAAAGAGCATTTGTTATAGTAGTGCCATTTTTTAACAGTGGGTGTAATGCAAAGCAGATTAAAATTATATTTGTTCCACTCTTGCGAGGTATTATACATTCAGTAATAGCTAATACCCTCGAGCAGCTCAGCAACATGGTTTTCTTAAGGTCACTATAGATACATGCCAAAAATTCACATCTCATACAGTAGCTTCTTGTTCAGACAACTGGTCCTGACTTTCTCTCACTTGCTTTTGCTCTCTCTTTCTTTTTCTGTAAAATGAGGGCAGTTGTATATCTTCATCAAGCACATGAACTGGGTAGATAAACAATCATAGCTAAAATTGTAAAGTACTCAGATTGCTACTGCAATGACACAGGGGAATATTAAGAAAAAAAAAAAGGTGATTTGCTCTGCTTCGGTGGAAATGAACACGTTGCTTAATTCTCTCATTGTCCATCCTTCTCAAATACAGATACCATAAATCAGTGTTGTCTCATGTATCTGGATAATAGCTCTCTAGCAAGTACCACCTGTGGCAGAAAACGAAACACAGGGCATGGCTGTTCTCAAAAGTGGCCACTGGGCTCTATTCATGAATACTGTGAATAATCAATCAATTATTAAAATATAAGGTCATTTACTTATGTGAAATGGGAAGCCTATTTTAAAAAGATCTYTTTTTTTCTCCCCTAAACCTGAATGTCATGATAGAGAGTACAGAGAGATAAGAGAGACATCCCACTGGTTCTGTCAGTAATGCTTCAGGAATCCCACGAGAATTCTCCCCTCTGTGGCTTTTCTGGGGGATACTCTAATATCATCAGCTTTTGTTTTCCCAAGGGTGGAATTATGAAGGAATACTTTTGAACAACCCTGCATTAAAAAAAAAAAAAATCCCAAAAACTAGTAATAACTTTCAGTCCTGAAAAGGAAAATATCATCATTTCGATAGTACCATATTAACCAAGAGTTACAACCTTCACACTAAACTTTTACTTGAYTGGTAATGCAATGTACTCAAGAGGTGTGAAACAAAACAGATAGAAGAAGACGCTGCAGGTAGAATTGGAATTTAGTTATAAATGTTCACAAGTGGCTGCCATAGGGTTCTAAAAAGTACACATTACTTAATTTTCTGTGTCTGAGTGGGTTTGAGTCAAAAAATAGGGACCCTTCTGGTACAATGATTTAGTTAAATACAATTAATGGGTCTACTGTAAGYTTACAGGATGAAATCGTGACATTTAGATGTCATGGTTTAGTGGTCTCTTCCAATTTTAAATTTTATTAATCCTTTAGGACAGTTGTTTATTGTTTGAATATTGAAAGACAAAATGTGAAAGAGGTACATTATTATGCCTATGCATTGGTAAGGTAGGGGATGTTTTTTGGGAGAGAACAGCTAATCAGAGATGTTGAATGTATTTCACAGCTTACTTTATAAACACACAAAACTACATTCAATCCTAAAATAGGAAAGTCTTCTTTTTTTATCTTTTTTTGTTGTTGTTGTTGCTAGAATTAATAACTAAAGATCTAGAGGTAACGGGAAAGCTTATCAATTACATCAGCTGGGAAAAAAATGAACAGCTGAGTGTAGTTATGGAGCTACCAAAAGACTCTTTTAACTAATGTTTTTCAAAATGGAACACTAAAGATTGACAAAAGCTGCCTGGCTTTCTCCTGGGTTTTATAACTTCGAACAGCTGTTTGGCAGATGGATTCTTGTAGTATAAATTCATGACACACCTGTGCTTTTCCTGATTAAAGCACTTGCTGTCTTGGCTTCTTGGATCTTGTAAAGTGGGAATCGTGGCATGAACCTTGCTGCAGGGTCAGGCTCTAGAGAATCTTAAGGGTGAGGCAATCCTTTAACACATTAATTTCATTTCTACTTTAGATCTCTGCAGCCTGACAGTTCCTTYTGAACATCCACACTAAGGAAACGGGATGCAGAACAAGGTTTGCTCCTGGGAGCACTGGGGCAGATGTGATTTTCCTTTGGCAGTAAGCTTGGGAARTGTTGCAATGTTGCACATCAATGCCTGTCCTCAGCTCACATTCTGGAAAGAGCTGAGTCAAGGAAGCAGAGAGAAACAGAAAGAACTTAAGAAAAATTAGCCCAAGGTCTTCTGTGGGTGCTTGTGGCATCTGAGACAGGTTTAAAATCAAGCTCATGTCTTCCTATGCTTCACTGGATCTGCAATCCAAATGTGCCTCAGGTCTCCAGTTGCTYGCCTGCCCTTAGAAAACTACCAAGTATTCAGGGTGAGATTTTTTTTTCTCTTATCTTCTGCCTTTAAACTGGTTTTGCATAGACATTTCAGCAAAAGCCCCCAGTTACCATGATGACAATGAAGAGGAGGATGATTAAGTGATCAACAGTAAAAAATCCTCTTACAGASAGAAAAGGATGGGTATATGTATTCCATAGTCAGGGGAAAATATCAAAAGGGAACAATTATTTTCTTTTTCTTACATAAAATAATCARGCTCTAAGATACATAATGTCTGTATGCCTTACAAGGTCAGGCAAACTTGGGATCTTCAAGGCTTTGAAGTGGGTTACCCACTCCTGGAAACAAGGACATTCTACACCCAGAACTGACAAGCCTGTGTGAAGAGCATAAAATATCAATTAGACATGTATTCCAAAGCATCAGGGAAAAAAAAAAAATAGAAACAAGCATAAAACAAAGAAACACCAAAGTGATCAAGCAGCAAATACGTCTGCCTAAAGGTTTATACAGCCAGAAGAAGSAAGCTCTGGAAATTTCTAGGTGGGRGAATTAACCAGAAAAATACCTCCCTACATGCACCAGGCCTTACTGCTGAGCAAACACTTTTATTTTAAGCTTTTTTGTATCTTTTACTAGCATGCTTCCAAAKGAGGGAGAAAAGAGGTGTAAAAACATTTTCATTGGCAAGATAACATCTCTTCTTCAAGGCAGGAAACCAGATTTAGTGCATGAAAGGACTAAAATTCTAATGAAACAACCAGTAAAATGATAAGAAATCAAACAACCAGTAAAATGATAAGAAATCAATGTCAAGATATATTTTAAGTCTTTCAAAATGTTTTTGATAATGACAGTTAACTTTTGCTGAAGAGATTATCACAAAAACTGTAAAAGTATCTTATGTGGGATAATATTTGGTTACTGTATTAAGGGCTTCAAATAACTGACAGTGTTTCTGAGGAAAAGAGCAGCACTTGTCTTTTTTTTCTTTTTTCTTTTTTCTTTTTTTTTCTTTTTTTTTCTTTTTTTATTTTTTTTTTCTTTCCAGATAAAAAATAAGTAAATATAAGACAGTAGCAAGCTTTCAGCAATCCACATCTATTTGCATCTGCAGCCTTGCAGGAGGTGTAGCTGCTCTTCCAGGTTGGGAAATGTGGTAGAGAGATTCCAACTARAAGTGGGAACAGATTTGTGTAAGCACAAGGTGAGAGCTGTCTATATAAGGATTAGGCAGCTAAGCTCTGAAACTGCCTGTTTCTTGCCAGTGCCAGTGATGTAGGCTCAAGTGGTTATCCCAAATACAGGTGTCTTTTCTAAGGGCATCAAAAGCAAAGTGAGATAAATCCCACTGTATGCATCATAGCACAGGGTATAAGTGGCTTCTACAYCTGCTCCATGTCAGCTGGGAGTTGCTGCCACTCCCTTAATCAGCTGCAGTGGTTCATGGGACAATGTCACCCCACCCACCAGTTCTGTGGAGAAGGGGAAGGGAATGTCTGCTTGGAGATGCGTGTCTACAAATATTTGTGTGTCGATACATAAGCAAAGCCATTAAGTGTGATTTGATCAGATATGATGTGATGATTTAAGATCTGAATTTCTGTGTTTTCAGGCTTTTGTTTAGTGCCTTGCTAAGGTGCTGTTCCTTGACAGAAGGTCTCAAGACGTTACTTTGCTTTTTTTCCTCCACTCTGTCGTTTCTGTAAGCTATTCCTTATGAGCTCATAGGAGCTAAGCAGAAGTAATTTCTTGCATCAAATCAGGTGTTTTATCATACCTCTTGTGGGCAGTTGATTCTCATTTTGTATTTCCTCGTTCTTGCTGTAGTCCTCAAAAATCCTAAATTTAAGATGTTATTYTTGTATTGCTAAATGCAAATAATATATTTTATATAATTTCTTTCTATTAAATATTTGTGCCTGGGAAGTTTCTAAGCTGATGTTTTGATTTGAAGAACAAGACCTGCTCTTGACTAAAGGAATCACAGCAAAACTTGCAATATGCTGCAGAAGACTGAAAAAAACCACTCTCTATGCCACATCATACACTCAGCATAATATTTTGATTTGGTCAGCTACATAATTTTTACTTATAAATGGAGATTTAATGGAAGTGTTCAATGCCAGGCTGGATGAGTCTTTGAGCAAGGTGTCCTGTCTCCTGGCAGGGCATTGGAATTAGATGATCTTTAAGGTCCCTTGCAACCTGAAACCRTTTTATGATTGTATGAATCTGTGAATGGCAAAGTTTCTCAAATTCCACTTTGGTTATTGCCAGCATATGGCTTGCAGACACATAAAACTTAGGTTTTTGATACTCAGGTGTAGTTTTGTCAGAGCAAGTATATGTTACCTGCACAAGTGGACAGAATGTTGGAAGCCTGTTCCTATAGTTATACCGGGCTCTCCTGAGGGCAGCTGGGTGGTGGCTGCCAATGCCAGTGCCCTGTGAGGAAGCTTGGTGTCATGGGACTGAGGTCATGCATGGGAAGCCTGAATTAATCTGCAGGTTTTTGTTCTGTATATTTGGAGAGCAATAAAAAAATTTAGCAAAATTCAGGGCTAGACACCATTTCCCCCTCTGAGATTTGAGGTTTTTGTTAAATAGTTTATCATTATTCCTAATTATCTAGTARTGGGCTGACAATTACTTATGTGTGTTAAAAGTAATATGCAGAAATCCTCCTMTAACTCATTTGCATTTTAGTTTTGTGTATATGTGCTTCCATAGCCTTGAAAGCTTACCTTAGGCTTACATCAGAATCATTAATTGTCTGATTAGTACTAATTACTTATTCTGTTCAGCAGAGATGGTTATTCAGTCTTAATCCAAATAACTATTGTAGTGGAATATCCATGTCCCTTGCTGACAAATGGACCAAGACTTCCTCACTTTTCCTGCATGGTTTTATGACCATATCTAYTGCACTATCCTTATGAAAATGCCTGCAATTTATTTTCATCTAGACACTTAATGCTCCCTTGCAAACACATGRTAGAACATGAAAGAAAAGTGAGATSTGTGTATTTTGAGGTAGAATCAATCATGTCATAYTAACCATATAAATGTTAGGAGTCTTGTCTAAGCCAGTCATGGGGCCAGCTAAGTGAGACAGGATTGCTCAGACAGTCCTTCATTTATCTTAATTGTCTATTTTAGGATTGAATGAATCTGGAATTGGTTGTCTCTCTCTCCATCACTTATAGAAAGAAATTAGAATTCTAATTTAGACTAAGAGCCTAAGTTTTCTGTGACTAAATGTAGATAAAATGAATCCCAGCCCTGTGGTCCTCTATTGCAAATGGATACTCTGTAGATTACATAGTTCARAAAGTGAATGATTACTTAGAGCTTTCCCACCATCACCAAAATTACTTAGAATTTCAGAATATTCAAATGAACAGATCTTGTATTCTTACACCCGCATAGAAGACTGGGGGAGTGACATGGGATCATCAATAATTGGTTTATGCAGAAAAAACAGAGTATGTGCAAAAAATAACTGCAATTCCCTACCCTTGTTTGTCTGTGAAGTGGCTGGGGCTCAGGTAGTGTAGTTCAGGATTTTCATGGTATGTGTGCACAGGGAGACTGATCCAAGGTTGTATCAGCAAACTGAAATACAGTATATCCTAACTGTAACCCCCTGATTTCTCAATGGAAATGTTTCTTCTGTATGGTTAATTAAGTTATGTGTGGATAATTAACCTATGCTGTGGTGCTGGTGTTACAACAATACATTTTTTGAAGCGGAACAAGTACCTGGGTGTGACTGACACATCATTGGAGGTTGTTGTTGTATTCTTGCCTTTTCAACAGACCCTTGCATGTGGCAGATGCCTSTAAAATGTCCTTTGTGATTTCTTATATGTAGTGTAGTCATTCCTGCCAGCTGTTTTTTTCCTYATCATTGCAATTGTTCAAGGGCAGCTTTCTCTATTTTCACCTTCTTCATAACACAATTTTAATGTGGTTACTAATTTATCTAAACAATTTGTACTTAAATCTTCTTTGGCTTTAACAGAGACTGCGTTAGTAATTGTTAATTTAAGGGGAGGACAGGTTTTTCATCATTCCTGGTAAAACATCAGTATTTATTCTTGCAGAAGGACATAAAAGACGTGACAAAGGGTTTTTTTTTTTTGATATCTCAGTAGAGCTTTAATGTATGAATAGACAGGGTACAAATCACAACTATCAGCTAAATGTGAGAATGAAGAATGCAATACAGAAGTGAAAGAAAAGGTGAAATGCTGGGAATTCACATCTTCTTGTCTCTGAGTTACACTTAATTATAAAAACAATCAAGAGGTATCTCAGAAGCCATTTTTTCCATGGGTTTATTGGACACTCACCTAAACAGATTCTTTACAATCTGACAGTGGGAGCTAATTTGCCACTCAAAAGAATTTCTACCTTTTTTTTGGTCTCAAATATGTTCATAATAGTTGAAAAGAGTTAGAGAYAGAAAACACTGTTTAGACATTTAATCACTTCTTGGGTAATAGCATTATAATAAAACCTTTTATGGCTTTTTTTCTGCCCTGCTTTTGAATACTCCATGCCTTTTGGGAAATATTTCACAACATAAACCAGCTGGCATGGAATAATTAGGGTTCAATAAGACCTCCAAGATCCAGTCCAACCTTTAACTGAATATCACCATGTTCTCTAAAACRTATCAAAAAGTATGACATCCACTCCTTTTTTGAAAACTTCCAGGGATGGCAACTGCACCACTTCCTTGGGCAGCCTATTCCAGAGCTTGACCACTCTTTTCAGTGAACAGATTTTCTCTTATATCCAACCTGAATCTACCCTGGTGCAGCTTGGGGCTATTTCCCCTTGTCCTATCACTAGTTGCTTGGGAGAAGAGGCCGACCCTCATCTTGACACAACCACCTTTCAGGAAGTTGTAGAGGGCAGCAAATTCTTCAAAACAATTTATTTCTCTTAATTTTTGTGTAGGTTGAATAATTTCTGCCTTTCATGTCTCCATTCACAGCTGTTTTGTTGTATTTAATGGTTCTTCCCTCTGTTTGATGCTATTCCTACTTCATTATTTTTCGTGTGTGGTTAGCCATGGTGAAAAGAAGTAGGAATTTTCATTGTGAGCAGCTGTGTAGTGGAGGTAAATATTGAGAGAATTGCTTGGTGTGAGTTGCAGAAAAAATCAGACTAATAATGACACACATCTACAACAACCTCTTGGGCAGATGTATCTTCAGAGCAGGTTTTGAAATCAAAACATAATGGATAGCAGGAATAAACCAAACAGAAACATATCAAACCCCTCAGACTGATGTGCTTAAATTTGTTGTCTCTGATCCTGATAAGAATAAGCTATCACTAGTAATAATTAATTAAAATTCAGCTCTAAGGTTGACATGGTGCTGGAAAAAACCCAAATTATTTACACAGAATTGTTATGTTTATCTGTCTGTTTTTATGATGTGATYGGCTTGTTTGAAGCAAAGAATCTGTAAAAAGCTTGAAAACAGTTTAAGTAGATATTTATTTGACATTCTTATCCCACAGAGCCTCCTACTAGAAACGCAATCTAATTCATTAAAGGTCTGAACCACAGAAGCATAAAATGATGTTGGAATAAAATCCCATAATACTTACCAGTGTTTGTAAATGACTAATGCTGTTAGGAATACTTCCTGTCATTATCTACTTGCGGAGGAGACTGAGTGGGATTTCTTCAGATAAAGTATTAAGCCTCTCTACACAGACTACGCTCTAATGCAGTGAATGGTATTAAAGAAAAACAGAGCTGAGATTACATTCTGGGGAGGGCCATTTTTTACTGTTGTCACTATTTAAAGTATCATAATGGCTTTAGTGACAGTTTCTTAAACCCCTGTACATAGAACATTTGATCTTCTCCTATAAAAGYGTTTATACTCTGAAATAATGGGTTTGAAGAAACTTATTTGTCCATTATGTTTACAAGTAATTGGCATTTTAGTCCAATGACATTTAGAGTCTTAACTGCTCTCATTAAATTTGTTTCAGTTAATTTAAATATTTCAGTGCAGCTAAAAGCCATGTTGAATTTAGCTGTAATTTCTTGTCTAACATATCAATTCTGATGAAGCTGATCAGTTTTTTAAAAAAACATCATCTGAAAAAGAAGAGAAATACCTTGATTCTGTTTTCAGTTTGAGTGCTACTAACGCACTAGTGCCCATCAAATTAATGGAATCTTATTGTAATAATTATTATCTTAATTTTCTTATAAAGAAGATTACCAGGCTCTCCACAGCTTTGTGGAGAGTCAGATGATGCCTACAGGGACATGAAGAGAGAATAGATGCAGTACATTTGAATATGCCATATAGGTTAGGAGTGTCTTACTTGGTTGCTATAAATATTTTTATTTTTTTATTGCTCAGAATTTAATTCTAACCAAATATGTCATATTTCATAAAAGAGGTAAGAGGTATTATAATATTTTAGTATATCCTGGCTCCTCATTTATGGCAAAATTCTATTTAAAACAAAATATTTCTTTCCTAAAGAACCTACAGTTTTGATACTGCTTTTCTCAGAACCAGGACTTGTATCTTCAACKGTTACAGCCACTCTTTTGTAAACTTTTGCATCAGTTCAGTGGCTTTCATTTCACAAGAACAAGACCAAAATATTTTAACCATGTTTAAAATACGTTTGTTCAATTTGCYTGATAAATTAAAACTAGAGTAGAAATTGGTTCAAGGTATTTGACTTGGCCCACGTGTTGTGTGATTTTAGGAAATTAGCCAATTGTAATGATAATATCTCATAGAATTCTAATTTTGTGTAGTCTTCTAATACTTTAAAAAAATCCAGCTTACATATCATAAAGGCACTKACAGAAAATCTAAGACTACAAAACCATGAATTTCTGCACTAATACTTGCTCTGAGATGCTCCTGTGTAAATCTTTGTCATCACAGAGAGCTTGAGAAGCTGCACTGATGTGTTGGAGGTGACTCCAATGACCTGAGGCATCTGATTCACTGACACCCTCCTCTGACTTCTACCTTGCTGTATAAAGCAACTGAGACAAATCTTTTCGCTTTCTCTTTTCCCCAGGCACCAACTGCTGTTAAGACTGGCATGAAAATATTACTGACAGATTGGTAAGTCCTTTTGTTTTGTTATGATAGTTTAATRTTTCAACTTGTTTTGTTTGAATGTTTTTCTTGGATTGTTCTTTTAAGACCATCATGACACACAGTTTAATTCAAACAATGATTTGATTCATTGAAATACAGGCAGAACATTCAATTAGGGTTTAAAAACTAAATCTTTCCATTGCAAATGGGTGTTTTCATATTGAAGGAAAGTGATTTAACTTTTACCATTTTCTTTTGCAACATAACTTTGTTTTAAGTCAATTGAACAACTCTCTGAACATGTTGGAGATGGGGCAACAGCTTCTCTCAGTGGTGCAGTTCATCCGTCATTCCTAAAACTCCTACTCTGTGGTGGCAGAAGTATGTGTGAGTTCAGTGGTATGGTACATACACAGAATATCACATCTGATGTGTTTTGGAGAAGCTGTCAAGGTATCAGGATGTTTTTCAGGAGCAGGTTCTCTTCCATACCAGACAAAGGAAAGCCTTCTATCAACTTCTGTGGTTGCTGGGTCATTCTGCTTTAAAGTTGACACAAAAAGGTTCCTGAGTGTTAATGCAGTTATTTGTTATACTCAAACTRTTTGTATTATCTCCAATAAGTTTTTTTCAACTGGGGTTAGCCCTGAAGGATTTAGCCATTTATCTCCATACAGTTTTTACTCTTATGTTGTTTGTTAATGTAATGAAAAATCAAATTGATATTTTATTATTTGACAGAAGCAACCATTAAAACACATAGCTAATAATGTATCTAATAACAAATGAGAATCCACAAATATATGAACCCAATTATTTCTGCAGGTCAATATAAAATACAGTATCTTACCTTTCCATGGTACAAAACTAGTTATTTTAAGCTGCTCTTGTACCTATAACTTGAGGTATCCATCATTTCAAGGCTTTAATTAAAAAAAAAAAAAAATTAAACATGCTTTGTAAGCAGAATACATCAAATCAACTTGCCTATGAATTTCTGATAAAATATTTGCATCAAAAAGCATTAAGTGATTTTCCTGTGAAAAATGTACTCTGTAGGAACTCTCTAGTAAATGGATTTTATAGAAGCAAAACAGATGCAACATGTTTTACAAAATCTTGGATCTAGTTTTATGAAATTGCCACAATTGGGGAGCACTTTTATTTGAAACTTTTATTGTTTTATTGACCGTTTTGGAGCTCTTTTAGTAGTGAAATGAGTGGTGAAGTAAATCAATCAAATCAACGGAATAAAATTATAAACATGTTAAAAAATACACTAAGTTGAAAAGGAAAACAACGCAGATGTCTCTACTAATGCACACAGAAATGCCATCAGGAAGATGCTCATTTTATCATTTTTTCCATTAAGTTTTGCATCTCTACAAAAGAAGATTGCAATCTTAAACTCATCTTGAGGAAAGATTATGTTTATATGAAAATATTAAATGTTAACATGAATGGATCCTCCCCATGTATTTTTATGTGCTGTCTTTCTGYTTTTTCTAAAAGCAATCATTATGATTGAGCTGTATCACAGAGTTGAACAGAATTTTTTATTTTACACTGTATATAGACCTAGAGCTGGCTAGCATTTTCCCTTGTGKCAGTCCCAGGTGAGCACAATCCTATTTTCTATGCTGAAGAGGCAGCTGTAGGAAATGTCACAGTTCATTTTGAGGAAATCACACCACTGACCAGAAATCAAATCAAGCAGCAAATAATACAGTGTTATTGGCTTGTTCTCTGCCTCTCCAGATTACACTGTGTTCACCATCGCTTTATAGGCAGGTCCTGGCTCCCAGTGCAGCTGTGGTACCTATATATGAGGAAGCTGGAAAACAACTTACAAAAGGCTTTAGGAAGGAACAGAAAATTTGTCTGAATAAGAAAGTTCCTTTGAAAAAAGTGACATTTATGTAAGAACATTACACCTTAATCTTGTTGAACAACTTCTAGGACCTGATTAAGAAGGAGATGTCCAAAACTAGGTGCCACAGATCATCTCCCTTAAAATTGCTTTCATCCAGCATAATTTAGAGAAATCTGTGGCAGAGCATCCTCCCAATCYTACAACCTCTCCTTGCCAAACTAGATTTTTTCATCCATCTGTGTAACTAGAGTAGAAATGACCTAGACTGTGTCATATACTTTGTCAAGCATTGTGTGCTTCCAACAAACGTTCACCACTGTTGCCCTGAATTTTCTGCTTTCTGTCTTTGTGCAGAAGTTTTCACGCAGCTTCATGTAAACAATGTGTATTTTTATAATGTTCACATACTTCTCCTCTGAGAGAAGAAATGATTGATGGTGATGTCCACCAACCACGTTGAGAGGTGTCAACGTGAAGTAGCCAATCTCTTGACCTCTGTACATATGTATAAAAATGGAGTCAGATTTTGAAGTAAAGGGGGTTGTTCCTTTGATCTGCCGCTGTGTGTGCCTGCTCATCTTTCTGTTCCTGAAGTGGAACAATCTCAGCCTCGCAACCACACACCATGGTCTGAAGAATATCCTAAATCATAACCTACTCTAATCTGGAAGCATGGTTGAAATTATCCTATTTTATCACATAAAAGAATTCAGCTGCATGGAGAAGCAYGCTCTGCAGTTTGGCCTCTCTAGTGACAAGCAGTGATTGATCCATTGTTTAACTGAAGGAAAGGTACCCATATGTACGGATGTAGATAAAGGGTCAGAGCTTGATTCTGGCCCTAGGTGTGTCAAACATTTCTGTTATGCCTCTGCTCAAATAGTTTTAATGGTATAATTTTGATAAAAAATATTGTAGTGCTTTGACAATAGTTTTGTTGTAACTAGGTAACCATTTCAGATTTTATCCCATTGATTTTTTTAGAGTTGCTTTATGCTACTTCTCATGTCAGTTCTTGAAGCAGAAAAAGGCTATTCCATATGATAAGCCTGGATTCGTTTCGACTAACACGGAATTCCTGAGTGAGGAGTAAGCTCCTTTCTTAGCTAGTTTTAGCTACCTAGCTTAGCCTAGTAGATAAACATCTCCAGAGGACAATTCAGTCCACCTCTGACATGAATGACGCTGGAGTTGTCTTTCATTCCTCACTGGCATGCAGATAAATAGAATGATTCTGAACACTTAACTAAGCCTGACTTCCTAAACCTGACACGGTGATCTGCTGCTTTTGAGCACGCCAGTATATTCATAAATACTTTTTATTTCTCAGTTTCTATTTGAACATTAGCTTTGTACACCTTTTTTAAGGTATTTTTAAGTTCATGTTGGAACAGAACTTTGTGTATTGTCTCAAAATTGATTGACTTTCAAGAATTATATTTATTTCYTCATTTTGTGTAAAGGGTCAGTGACTGTATTTTCTTCAGATGACTTAAAAACTGAAAAGCACTTTTTGATATCATGCTATTGTAATTCACCATATGCAGTGTTAAAAAAAGACAAATTAAAGTTTTTGAAACATCACTGATAGAATTTCCGCATGGAATATTAGAAAATATTTGCATATCAAGAAAACACTGAAATTTACAGCTGTTTTTATTGGCAGACTTAGGATTTTACAAACTTCTGTGATATTTTTCAGAAACAGACAGAACTACTTTTATGATCATCATGAGTCCTARTTTTCCTATATTAACCTTGGACCATCCAAATCCAATGTTTTTAAATTATTTTATCTGCTAAAGTWTATTCTAYATCTCTAACTCTCATTAAYSTTTKCCARTCTTTTGTTCAGTTTTTRTCCCTTTGGTGAAAGCCTTGAGCASTTTCATYGCTAACAATTCAAAATAATAACATTTTAATGTTGATAACACCCAAATGAGTAAACAGGAACTCAGGCACCCAATTAAAAAAATTCAGGTGGGCAGAAACTTCTGGAGATCATCCTTTCCAAAGCTGTACTTAGCTCAGACTATCTTCAAGGACAAGTTTGGTTGCTCAGTGTTTTGTGGGGTGAGTTGTGCTTATCTTCAGGGATGGAGACATTACAATTAACCTGAGCAACTTTTTCAGGCGTTTCATCACTCTAATTATGCACTATTTTTTCCTCATAGTTAATTGAAATTTTTGTGGTTCACCTCGTTGATATTGCCTATTCCTCTTCCRCTGTACATCTTTAGGTAGAATCTAAAGATTCCAGTTTCTTTATAAACCCAGTGAATATTACTCTCATTCTCTATAACCTAGATATCAAAATAGTTATCACAAGCAGCTTTGAAATGCTATTTCCAGGAGAATGTACTATCTCTTAAAATAAGATGTACATGCAGAGATTTTATTTATAAGTGGAATGAGGTGATTTTCTCATACATCTGCAAGCACCTGTCAACAGGAGTTATAGGTGATGAAATTAGATGAAGGATGATAATCACACATTATTTTAACCTGCTAAAAAAAGCAACATTGAAGAATTATCAAGTCAATATTACRACATACAACTTTCTGATTCTCCAGATGACTTTACAAAGTTGTCAACCCTATGCAGTGCACTCAGGAAGGAAAATATAATAAATCAGTAAGCAACTCAGAAGAGACAGGTTCAGTGCTGTGTGTGTATGTGTAAATTTATGTTAGTGGTGSAAATAGATTTTATCTCCTGCTGCTTCTTTGTTACATCTACAAACACTAGTGAAAAAAGAGTAGTTGTTAGGAGTGTCTGACCTAAAAAGTGTGGCTGATCAATGCTGAGTCTKACCCATGAAAAGCAGCAGCAAACAAGTCTATTTTTCAGTATACATGAAGTAGTGTTTACAGTGCAAAGTGGAATAGTATATTTTGTAAAAGAGACAATATAGGCTTTATCTGGTGCAATTATTGCACTAATTTCAAAGAAGCAAGGAGAGTTGGTGTGCAGATGCTAAGTGCATTTGGATAATATGATGGTCTACTAAAATTTCATAGTCATTTTTGGAGCAGAGCTCTTTGAGGTAGTATCTCTGCCCCAGCTTTCTAGGACTGAAGTCATCACAAGGGCCCAAGACAGGTCCTTTGCACCTTATTTTGACAGAGTAGATGAGTATGATATTTGAGRTAAATGCTCCTCAAATCTAAATCCTGATTTCTCTGCTTCTCTCTAGCTAACTTGAAAGACTAGGGATTTGRATAGACAACTCTGGTCTTTCTAAACATTGTGACATCAGGAAAGTTCTCTGGCTGAATATCAGTCTGGGTGATTGATATTTGTCCAGGGCATATTGTCATTTAAAAAAAGTTAAGTTCCCAGTGTGTTTTAAAAATGCTTTTATTTTCTGTAAAAAATTTAAAATGTAAATATAAATAATGTTATGAGTTTAGGATCTAGTCCAGAGACATTCTATGAAACAGCCTAAGTAAACTGTCTCGTTTGCTATATATATGTTTAATTTGAAATGGGAATTTAACRTGCTGAGAAGACAATTCAGAGAACATTAAAATTCAAGCTGCAGTTCTGTATTCAGAACTCTACATGCACACTGAGGTCCAGAAAAACTATACAGTATTTGTCTAATCTCTTCTGAAGTTGATCAATAAATGCAAGTTGCCAAGATAAGGCAACCCTTTTCAAGMAAGGTGTTATGCTTGGAACTCCTGTTGGCTCTTGGGGTGTTTTCTTGGGGTGAGTTGTTTTTGTATGAAAGTTTATCTTTTTTCCTCCACTCAGCAGATTGCTTAGGAAACCTAAATTAGGAGTAGAGAATATTRTATTACAGAAATCCCATTTGAATGMAGGATCTTACTATCTCATTAAGTAATAAGTTCTCCAGAGGAGACAACCAGTGGGAACTCAAAGACAAAATTACTTGCCTGAGATTAATAGGATAGAGACCAGAAGAYGCTCAGACTCCTGAGTCCTAGTCCCAGCTGCTGGCGCCTTTCATGCTGTTTCACTTTGAGTTGCACAACCAGGAATTTTCATGACTTATGCCTCTAATACATTGGGGAAAGATTTGTAAAACAGGCAACAGAATTAGGAACAACCACAAACTGAAAAGTAAACAATTTGTTATGGATGGCTTTTGGATATCCAAGAGGAGGTAGGCTTCCATGCAATAAGGTTTTAAATAAAATTTGAAATCATCGGCAAGTCATCATTATTCATACGCTGTTAATGAGTATAATTTATGATACAGCACAATGACACAGCACGAGGGATGTTGCCTAAGGCAGCAGCAAGTCTTGAGATGCTCCAGTAACAAGGTAATTGTGGTGCAGCTCATACAGTGTTTGTGACCACAAATCCTAATCTGCTTTGATTGTGCTGTGCTATGAAAGAACAAAGCTACATTGAAATGATAGACCCACAAGCCATTTTAATTATAAGGTTTGTGTGTCTTTTTCGMAAAGTTCTGTCCATAACTTCTTTCATGTCTGTTTGAAAGAGCCATGAGAACATATTTGCAGTAATAGTTATATTTTATCTGTGTTTAAAATTGTTTGGTGCCTAGTGTTACACCTCTATTATGGAAATAAATCTAAGAAAGAGKTTTTTTTTCCCGGTGGCTTATTTTTAAGTCTTCCCCTGTGATCTTTCTCCACCCAGTGATTTTTGATTTAGAACACATCTCTGAATAACCTCCATGCTATAAAAGTAACCCAGAAATCCTGGTCCACTGGTAACATGCACAAAAGGAGTTATAATTACAAACTCCAGAATGTTCACTGCTCACTGTCTAGGGACAAAAAATCCCTCATAATCTATAGAAAATTTACGAGTAGATGGAGAGAAAACATACCATACTCTAACCCATTTTTAGGAACTCCAGATAGAGGTGACCACACTACTTCACAGTCAAACCAGAATTCAAACAAGGTTGCTAAAAAGAATTTTGTAAGTCCCTGAGGAGAGAGACKGGTCCAAAAACCTTGCTGAAGACAAGGTAGATAACAGCCAGTGCTTTCTCCTTAGCCAGAGATTCGGACTTTTTGGCATAGAAAGCAATTGTTTGATCAACTCAGAGTTATCTTTCACAAATCTATGCTGACTGCTCCCAATCACCTCCTCYTTCATGTACACTGAAATGTGTTCCAGGACTGACCTCCATGGCTTTTCCAGGGTTTGGGGTCAGGCTGAACAGTTTGTGGTTCCTTCCATTGTCTTTTCAATCTCACTTAAGGCTGGTGAAGCGTTTGCCTTTGATTTTTTTTTTTTTTTAAGTAAAATCATAGAATCATTAAGGTTGCAAAAGACCTTTAATTTCATCAAGTCCAACCATCAACCTAGTACCACCAACRTGCTAACCATTAAGCCATGTCCTCCATATCCACACTTTTTTGGTTTTTTTTAACAGTTCCAGGAATGGAATTGCTACCACCTCCCTGGGCAATCTGTTCCAATGCTTTACAACCCTGTCTCTGAAAATTCTTTTTTCTATGAGTGAGATCCTCTTTCGCTCGTCTCACAGGATAACAGGGCTTCAGTCTCAAGTTAAGTTTGTTAAATAATATTTTAATTCTCTCACTCCCCAAAATTACTTTACTGAGGTAAAATGCTCAAATTTTAATTTTCCAAGTTCCRCTTTCAAGAATGTTTTTGTTATGCATTTTTCAAGCAGAACTTCCCCCAAATAGGTATTATTGTTATTACTAATGTACTTCAACACAATGACCGGGTCACCCTTCAACCTTCTCTTTAGTGAGTTAAAGAAGCTACTAAGCTTTCAAGGAAGGACAATAGGCTTGATTTTTAAATGGCTGTTTTGGTGTTCTTTAGCCTATTTCCAATAACTTTCAATACGWATAATTTCTACAGTTGTTTAAATTTATTCTTTAGTTATGATGAGTTTGCTAGGATGGTATGAAAAGCATCCAAGATTATAATTTGTATTAATTGGTTTTAATCAAGAATTTGTACAGACATTAGACATGTAAGAATAAAACTATATCAATTTCACGCTCACATGCTACATTTTAAGTGGTGAAATATTTCCTCTATGATTTTGTATTCTTAATACCATATATTTATATCTAGACAATCAGTAAGAGTCCCAGTAGAGATAARAGGCCTAAAATACCTAGATGTAATAATGACCTCCTAGTGACAAAGACCTCTTTGTCTAAATAGGAAAATCCGACAAAATYTGGGAAGGGAGGGGTGGAATGCCCGTTTCTGCCTTCATTTTCAGCTGGAGACAAAAAAACCCACCACTTCTTAGAGTGACAATAATTAATTTGACTAAGATCATGGATCTCAAAGTCCCCTTGCTAATGTCTTTGTGCAAAACCAATCTGTCCCTTTCACTGAAATCGCGATGTTAAAAATTAAAAAAAAAAATAAAAAAATAAAAAAATAAAAAAAAAAAAAAAATCTGTGGGCATTCAGAGATATTTTAATGCAGAAGGGAAAAACACCCCAAACTAGTCCATTTTCATCCTGTGTATTTGTAACACTTTAAACAGACCCATATCAAAAATAGAAAAGCTGCCTACTTACAGATAAAGGATACATTACTGGGATTAAAACAGAAAAATCTCTTCATTGGTTGTTTGCATAACTCCTCAGTCAAATTAATTATTTAAAGGATCTGACTGAAAGAAAATTTAATGCAAGATTTTTATCAGAGGTAAAAGGCARCACTTTAGCAAGTAACAATTCCAGRCTGGTAACAGAGGACTGATTTATCACATATTACTGTTACATGGTGAAGGTAATTAATAATAACAATAATGCTATAATGCAACAAGACAGGAATAAGCTATGAATAAAAACCGTATTACGTTCTAATGAGTTGGGAATGTAGAAGGAGTTATTCAACAGACAACAGCGAAATACTGTATCTCAGTATAGAGGATTTGAGGGCAGAGCCTCACAGAAAGAAATGATTGATTGTAAGGAAACAAAGGCCAGGAGGACCATGATACTTTCTTCCTGATAAAACAGTATATCCATAAAAACTGTTCATTTTTTAAAGAAACTGAAAGAACAATTTTATGTTGCTAAGAGATGTTAGTGGGAAAATTTTAAAAATCTCTGTGATAACTGTCTCTGATAATTGAGTATATGTTATCTATTTCAGTCAAACATCTTTAATGCTGTTCTCTAGCCCTTGCAGGAGAAAATCAGCATGCAATTTCTCTTAGAAGCTCATGGAAACTTTGTCAGGGGCTCATCTCAACAGAAGAATAATTCCATTTGCTATAAAACTTAAATTATCACGGAGTATTAGTGCCTATGAGTATTACTTAGTCATTCATTGTGCTTATCCTAGACTAGAAACAAAATCAATACCCTTTCCTCTTAACCACTTCCTCTCTATAAAAAAAACAAACCCCAAAACAACAAACAAGTTATATGGTAATACCAGATACATGAGGTGGAAATCCAGTATCCAGTGAAGCTGATAGAACATGTTGACTGCCATGGTGCTCAGATCTCATTCTGAACAGTTCCAGTGGCTGCATGTAATACAGGGCCTAGTTGGAGACAGATATTATGTGTCTTGCAAATTACTTAAAGTGAAATACACAAGTAGATTTGTGTTTCATGTTGGGCTTCCATTGCATAAGATGAGTGGTGATGAACCACTGCAAAAGGCCTCTGGGAATGACTAAAGCTCTTTGCAGCATCTGCTGAAATTGGAGATGAATTTGACCACTACATTTCTGTAAGAAGACAGAAAGAAACAGAAATCTAAGAAACTTTGGTGGGGAGATCTTTGAGACCAAGACTGTGTTAGAGCATCCCATTTCACAAAAAGAGTAGTGTGTAATATTTCAGCTGAATGCAAAGCAGACTGTGACAATATGTCACAGCATATCTTGTGTGTYGATTGTTTTCTCCTTTGGGCAGTAGAGCAAAAAAGGAAGTGTTTTGTGTGCCATCTGTTTAATGTGATCCTACACTTGCTCATATATCAACCATATGACCAGTCCATGCATGTGCCAGAAGAGATCACTCTTTTCCAATGTTTGTTTGACTGTGTTTTAAAAAGAAGTCTCCCCACCCTCCCTTTAGCAAAGAAGTTACTTGAAATAAATAGCATACCTCTAGATTTTATGCCCATTTATTGGGCCCCTGAATTTTTGCCTCTAAATATGTATCAGTAAGGCAATCTTCTTCCACTGGAATGTGTTTTACCTTGCTAAACTAACAGCTGAAATATGATTAATCACTTTTCCCTTGGGGTCATTTATTATGAATGGTTCATGTAGTTATTACATAGAGCATCTTAGCATCTTTCTAGGGTGGTGTGATAAAGTGAATGCTTTAACAAATTGGATTCTTGCTTGGCTGGTGCCTATTCCTATTACCTGTGTGAAATTGCATGGCTGACTCTTGCAGACTAATACTTTGAGAAACTGTTCTAATATCTCAAAAAAACCAACAACCAAAACCCACCAAAAAGACCTAAACAAACAAAACCAAACAAACCCACCCAAACCCCCAAAATAAAACAAAAACAATCAAACAAACAAACAACACTCCAAAATCCTCACCAACCAAAAGTTTCTGTACTATCTACCAGTCTCAAAACAACCTCTCTATCCACTGCAGTTTATACTTGCAAAATGTAAGATGATATAAAAAAATTGGTGCAATGTAGTCTCTGTAAATGTTTTGGTTTTTTGGAGTGCTGCTTAAAATAATTTTCTAATATAGAACACTAATGTGAAGCATAACTGTCAAAAGAAAATATTTTCTTTTGTGGGCACACAAGAAGATAAAATTAGACCTCTGTCCCTAAGACATCACAGTAGACAAGAAACATTCATGTCTGCAAAACCAGTCTATTTAAACCAAATTTCCTGTAACTTCTAAGAAGTTGTCTTTGCATCTGATGGATGTGATGTGTCCAGTGTGATAAGACAAATCTTGAGAATCACTACAATAGACATCTATATTTTTTGTATATTTTTTTCTTGCAATCCCTTTTTAATTTTGAATCACTATCTCTCAACTTTTATCTTTGTTGTTGGAATAAATTGTCTCAGTCATCAAAGCCCTGAATATTTTTATTCAAATGTGCTGAAGGAGACTTCATAGAACCAATAGGGAGTAGTGCACCAAGCTGGACTGTAGCAAAGTGGTAGAATGAAAACTTTTCAGAAAGTTTTTTTTAAGTAGTCTCTCCATGGTCACATTGCTATAACTGTTTAAAATGTTTCCTCAAAATGACACAATCTTTGGTTTTGAGGCAGTCACTACAACACAAATTCCAGAGCCTGTGGCATTCATTCTGAAGTAAATCAGTTTTTGACTGAGGGGAATGAAGATAAAATCAATGTTGSGGGAAAAAGTGTGAAAAACATTAGAACTATGCCTCTAAAAACTACTTATATTTGTATTCCCCCMAAAAAGGTTTTCATATAAACAAATTAGTTTCTCCTGCTGTTTTAACTGTAAGCCGGAAACGTTGTATTATATTAACTGGAGTAAATTTAGAGCATAACGTATGTCCTTTTAGTTTGTCATGACCTTMCATAGTCTTTATTTACATTTCTTTATAAAACATCCTTATAACAGCACTTAAAGCTCTCTAGTAGCAGCAAACAGAAACATTCACACCCCTAATGCTGTTAAAATAGAGCAAAGGTGCATGCTGAATATCACATCACATCACATCGCATTTTGTATTTAAAAACCTGATTTCATCCCTTCCTTTGGAATGGGTCCTATTACAGTGGATTCTCAGGCATGATAAAGGGGCTTTAAGTCACTCTGAGGAGCTGACTTGCTGTGAGAGGCACTGGTGCAAATACAGGTTTATGTTGAATTAGCACAAAAGCAAAGCYAGTCTGTGCAGAGAAGTGGCACCTCTAATAATTACCCGATGTGATGGGAAATAAGTACACTCTAAAAGCATTTGTAGTGAAACTCAGAAATATGTTAAAAGTTTACTCAGCGTGAAAAAAACAAGGAWTAAAAAATATCCCACTGATTTCAGATCCCAGTAGAAGTCTAAAATAGATGAGGCTTCTCCTCAACACAGATTTTCATTTTTTCCCAAGAACCCACATCAAACACATTGAAGAATACAGGCTTCCAAGACCCMGTATGAACTTAAGTAGGTTGGTTAGGGCTGCTTTGCAATGCAAAATTGAGCTTTCTCTTGGGTATTTGGCATGTTTTCTTGCAAAAAGCATCTCTTCAGTTAGAAATCTCTAAATAAATCACTGTCCCTTGAAAATTCTTCTCATGAATATCTTTGTAGTTAGTTTACCACTCCTACTTTTATAGCCTGGTTATATCAGTATTTCTGAAAAAAAGTGATATGTGAGGTCCAAAATGAATGAATTTTCTCTGTTTTTTTATAATTCCTTGGAACAGATATTGGAACACGTCATATATGRAAATATGTCATTGGTGAAAAAATGAACCTGTGCCAAAAAGTGGATGCAGTGTCGCAAGTATGAATTATAGGGGAATAACTTCCCTGGATCTTCTGGGTCTGCTCCTGCTCTTGAAACCCAGGATGCKGCTGCTTTTGCTGGCTCATGCCCCAAGACTTTTCTGTAGAATTGTTACAYAGTCAATCCTCAAATGCTAATATTTGAGAATGAGACGTTTTCAGGTCTCCCACATGCAGGACTTTGCATTTGTCAAGGTCATATGGGAGTGGTCAAAGCTCTTCTGTATGTAGTAAAGTTTTTCCTTTATTGACTTAAATTTGAATTTTTCCATAGTTAAATCTGTTCAAGCAGGATGCGTACTGCAGTCTTATCTCATTGTCCCTAATGATTAGATTTTTAAGTAGAAGGTATGGGAAGCAAGAAAATGTAGAGCAAAATAAACAACATTTAAAGGCAGAAAGGCACGAAAACATTAGAGGAGAAATGAAGAAGTAATATAATAAACTCTTGTGAGAAGATTCCTGAAGTGTCACATGTCTGGAAATCAACATACCAATATACAAAGATTATTCATTAGTTATTTAATTACTGTAATATTKCCCAGGATCTTTATATAATTATGCTTATTTAGTTCTTGGGAAAGGAAACCTGAGTAGCCCAGAGGATTTTTATTTAAAACAAGGTCTTATTTTATAAGACATATTCCAATTACACCATATTCTATGCAATAATAGATACATTTTATCAACTGCTTGGGTTTGCTGTGTTTTACTCATCCTGCATGTAGCACCACAGGTTCCATCAAGGTGTCCCTCAGGCATGTCTTTACTGACAGCTCTGCCTGTGGTGTGGAGGCAAAACCAACAATTAAACCTAAAAACTGAGCATAAGAAAATTCATGAAACTTACTGGACTACTCCAGGCTTACTTTTAATGGCATTATAGGTATATYGTACATTAAGASTAGGAAAAGATCCCAYGCACAAATAATAARTATTTGACTTTGTGGATGTGACTGRGAAAATTTCAGTTGCCTRTTTTGATAAAATCCATTAGTCATTTCTACTGCCTTTCTGCAAACACACATGGAAGTAAAGCAGGTTTTCTGAAACACTTACAGAAACCTCACATAAAAGTTCAAATAGAGTTGATGCAAGCAGAACTGCAAGTAAAAGTCAGAAAATGTGTTTAAGAAAAGATCTTKTCCCAAAGCCAAATGCTTTCAGAAATTAGAATATTTATTTTACTTTGATCTGTCTGCATTTCTTTTTTTTTTCCCTCCTTAGTCTCCCAGCAGGAATTCCTTTGGATTCCATTTTTCAGCATCTGTGAAGCACCACAGAACATGGTACTTGCACAACTCCTCATTCCTGGAAGTGTTTAAGGCCAGGTTGCACAGTTCTTTGAGCAAGGAAAGAATGAGTGGAAGGAATCCCTGCCCATGTCAGGGGGGTTGGGACTGGCTTAGATTTAGGACTTCTTCCAGCCCAAACCTTTCTGTRGTTCTGTGATTCTCTGATCACAGGTATTAGACACTTCACATGAAGAAATCAAGGGACAAAGCAAATGGACTGGACAACAATGTGGCAGCTAATTTAGAGACTGGCTACTTCACTTCCGTGCTTTCACATAAATTCCTCACTTCACATGCTTTTGCTCTCCAGTTGGACAAACAACTTCATCTCTCTCTGATTCAATTTTCCATTTGTAAAAGGAGTATAATAATATTTCTCCATCTCTTCAGGGTCTTGTGCACCTAATGCAACATTACAAGGTATTTTCAGATATTGCAGCAGAAATTAATAATACAAGTAGTGTGATGGGAGATGGTTCCATGTTAAATAGTTTAGTGTGCACTTATTTTCTTGTGTTTTCCTAGGGACATATGGTTTCTTTTGATATGATCATAAAACCACTGACAATACTTGCAGGATTTAGGAGCATTCAGTGGCGGAATTATACAATGACAGACAAAAATAGGGCTGTGTCTACCTCCCCATGAAACMTTTTTCATACATAGCAGTAGTTTGCTTTTTACTTTGCCTCCAATGGAGCACCACAAATTATTTCCTCACCTTCGGATAAAATGGAAAAAAAAATATCCTTTAGAATTAACTGGAGCCTAATTCACTTCTGAATTCTCTATATTGTACATGGACTTCCACTGGGAGATTTTTATTCAGCTGATGATTGCCTGTATCTTGTCTGCATTCTCAGGGATAAAAAGATCTGAAGTTTTTCTGAACACTTTGCTGTTGCCAAGGTGATAAAACACCAGCTCAGAGATTAATGGTTTGTGTCTTGGTGCATGTATCTGAGAGAGGGTCTGAGTGTATATGCTCAGAGACATGGGATTTTAGTCAACAGGCTTCACACACATTTGGTTTTACCGGAAAAAATGTTATTCTAGATGATCTTTAAGGCCACRTCCAAACCAAACCATTCTATAATTCTGTCATGACTTCTCAATATTTTAGGTAGATTGTGGCAGGTTGACCCCAGTTCTGATGGTGAGCAAGTAAACACTAACCACTAACCAGTCTTGGAGTTAAAGACAGCAGMASTTGARGGTAAACAATGTAACTMATTTTATGAAGATTTAAAMTTTAACTTTTTAGGATTCTTCTTTTTCAGTGCCACAAGATGTCAGTGCAGTTTAAGCAACAGCAGAGCACTTTCAGAATGTGAACTGCAATGAAAATGGGCAACAGAAAAGAAAGATAGTATCTACATTTAATTATAAGGTCTGTTCTCAGAGAAATACTTCTACAGTGTCTACATGGCCTTTTTTTTCCCACTTACTTCTGGATCATGCTCTGTATAATTACAATTATAATGAACATAAATATAAAAATTCCAAATATGATCTAATTTTTATCCCGGTCTACATTTCACTTTTYTTCTAATTCAACAGTTAATGAAAAAGCTGCACCTAAATACATTTTATTGCTCAATGGAGCAGCATTTTCTTTTCAACATGTTTAATTTTTATGATACTTTCCCAAGTCTTGCTCAGACTTTGTGAAAGGAAAAGGAGGATGAGGAAGAGGAAAAAAAATTAAAYCCATCTCACTTACAGTAATGACACATCCACCTCACTTGTAACAGTAACTATGTTTCTATTGAAATGATCCCATAGAACGGGTAGTTAATCATCAAGGAAATTCATTAGCTGAATGTCACCAGGAACCTGTGTACTGTGGCAAAGGAACAATGGACAACCATTTGAGCTTTAATTCAGCAGTGAGTTCCCCTCAAAAGGCTGCTTTGCTCTTTATAAAATTGGGTACRAAGTTAATGGCATGATAAATGGGTGTTTAAAGTTAGTAAGCTTCTTTGACTACAAGGRCAGGGTTCTTCCTGCCTAAGTGTCAGCAAATATCTCATACTGGGGTTTGTTTCATAATGTTTTTGAATTTTCACAAAAGTGGAGCCATCGTATGCAWGGCCAAGGCAGGAGGAATCTCCCATCCAAAAATCAATGTTTGCATGATTTTATCTTTTGAGATATATCTTTACTGATGCAAAACAGTCCTTTTGCACAATGCACGAAACAATGAATTTGTTCACATGCCTTGGCCCATCTCCATGTGGTTAAAATGCTTGTACTGCTCTCATAGACAGTTTGGGAACTTTCTAAATAATCTTTTTCTTTTTTGGAGATTAAGTGCACACATATATGTTTYAAATCCACCTTATGGACAGCATACAAGGGCTGACACAGCTTTGAAATACGAGTATAAATCTCAGTCAGAAAAAAAATCAACAATTTAACAGCAAAGATGTGTGAAAGAAAAGCATTTGGATGTGCATGTTGGAAACTAAATGAGGGCCCTGAACAAAAAGGGTTGATTGAAGGTGCTTCTGCCTACCCACGGCCTGTTTCTGTACAGRCAATCTGCTCAGGCTTATGAGGGATATTTTTGTGTGTTCAGGCTGATGTAGTGCTARCCCTCCACCTGTGCCCAGTTTGACAAAGTTTAAATGCCCCCAATTAACCTCTGAGTTAACAGAGGTTAACTCTAACCCTGCCATCCCTGGCAAGGARAGCACCATGGAACACCTTCCAACCAGAGCGATGAGCACCAGTCATTATGTCTCATCATTTCTTAATTGGGACCATTCCCAAGGAAAAGGTATCACTGCCCTCTAGGCAAGTCAGGATTCAGGTTGTATTCAATAYCTTGTTCCCCTCCTGCCTCAGTACTGTATTTATAGAAAAGTAAAACCAACACGGGGCAAGTAACTGTAGGGGAAGAAGGGAGCTCTTGCTCCATATCTCACTCAGCAYCAGCCAAGTCTTGCGTGAGAGTCACAGATGGCCCCAAAGTACTGCCCAATATTTCTCTCGCTCATCCATCACTTTTTCTTTTCCTCCAAATAATAAGTGAAGACGTAAATTGTTTACAAGCCACATTCTCTTTTTCTCTGCTGGGTGCTTCAGATGTCAGCATGATAGAAGAGTGGGGGGATTTGTACATTGGCCAAGGATCTGCTGCACAACCCATTATCACTGGGGATATTTGCATGAAAACAGGACATCCAGCAGCTGCTTTCGTAGGTTCATAGATCTGTCCATGCAGAGAAATAGCCACAGTATCAGCAGTAATAACCTCCTGTGTTGTAACCTGTACCTTCCTCCATCTTCAAACTASATGGGTGTCTTTTGGGGGAAAGTTGTTTTTGGCTTGAAACACACATCATGCTGCAGAATGTTTTTGGAGACAAAGGCAATTTTTGCTCACTAAAATAAAATCTATGTGGAAAGTGAAAAACTGATCTGGACTAGCAAAATCAAAGCAGAGACTGCCTGGTCTTTGTATCTTGTCAAATTTTAAGGTGAGATAGCTAAAGGTAGCTAGTCAACTAATTTGATACAAACAAAAAGAACTGCACTGTGTTTTGTTGGACTTCTCTGTTTTTATTTGCTTCCAACCCTGATGACACCTGTTATTTATTCTATAAATAAGATTGAATTCTTGTCTCTGATTTKGAATTGCACGGAGCATTTTGGATTATTAGTTTTTCTATGCCTGCAGCAGTAATTATGCAGATGCATAGGAATGGACCTT
>QVAJ01000037.1:2168728-2202390 GCA_003546035.1 Mixornis gularis
TTCAGTTTTGGATGCCTTCAAGACAAGAAGGACATTGAGGTGCTGGAGCATGTCCAGAGAAGGGCAATGGATCTGGAGAAGGGTCTGGAGCGCTAGTCTGATGAGGAGCAGCTGAAGGAGCTGGGGGTGTATAGCTCAGAGAAAARGAGGCTCAGGGGGGACCTCATCACTCTCTACAACTGCCTGAAAGCAGGTTGTAGCCAAGTGGGGGTTGGTCTTTTTTCCCGAGTAACAGGACAAGAGGAAATGGCCTCAAGTTTCACCAGAGGAGGTTTAGATGAGATATTAGRGAAAAAATTCTTCATGGAAAGGTTTGTCAAGCACTGAAACAGGCTACCCAGGGAAATGGTTGAATAACCATACCTAAAAGGGTATTTACAAGACGTGCAGGTATGGCACTTAGGAATTGTTTAGTGGTGGGCTTGGTATTGCTGGATTAATGGGTCAACTTGATGATCTAAGAAGTCTTTTCCAAACTAAAGCAGTGTATAATTCTGTGATTCTATACTCAAAAGATAYATAATTGCTCAAAAATCTATACCCTCAAATATGTGGTGTACTGAATTTTGTGCTAATTACAAAGGATTTGATTTAAAGCTTGAATGTGTCATAAAAGAATCTCTTCAATATCAGTAGATTTTATGATAAATTTTGTAAAAAATCTGCTAGATATGGCAAAGACTGCAGTTTCTGTATATCACTGTGAGATGGTAAAGAACAAAATCCCACTTTGAAACAGTACATGTCACTGCTGTTGAGATTGCTTGTAAAGAAAATCCTAATATACATTAGAAGATAACTTTTCTAGAATTCCCAATTGTTCCGCCRTTGTTCAAGTAACTAAGTCACTTAAATAAAAAACTTTTATTTGGAGTACAACAGTTTACAGGCAATTCCGTCTTGAATAAGAAAGTATGTCTGTGCTGTTATGAATCCTATTAGAARGGTCTACATTGAGTTTTAGAAACCATATCATAATGATCCCACTTAAATTGACAATTAAAGTGTCTGTTGCTTATGGCTGGCTTCAGACACCCTGTGCAATTTACTAAGTAATAGGAAAAATGTAATTTGCGATATGCAAACTTCTATTAGTATTCTTTGCCAATTTAAGTTTACAACTATGAKAAAGACCATTAGTGAGATTTTCTTAGTGCACTACAACCTTACACTTTATTTCCAAAACTATAGTGTCAGAATTACAACACAAATATCTTTGCATAGTCTTCCAATATGCTATAAAAATAAACATGGATTGATTTGATGTAGCATTGAGTAGATTAGGGAAGCTTTGAGAGTAACAGAGTCATATCAGCTTATAAGTTTACAGAGACAATGAGACTCATGCCTTTGCAGTATGGAAAATCATAGATGGGAGCAAAGAATATTGCCTCTCTTAAAAACATTTCCTCTGCCAGAGGCTAGCTCTTTGTGATAGCATTCTTATTCACCTGAAAATTATACAATCATTTCTTTCTAAATTCAACATTTATGGAATCCAGAGTTTCTGATCAAYCATTTATGTGTTCCTCAGTGTGACCCCAAAGATGGTACATCCCATATTAATTACAGAGGACTGTAGTATATAAGCAAACTAATATTTACATTTCCTAAACTATTTCTGTTTTCCAGAGTAACATGAAGAGCAGCTTTCTCTGAATGTAAGGAAAATGAACTACATATCTCAGAAATCATAAAATAGCAATGTTGATATTACCACAAGACAAATCAAAAATGGTCATTGTTAGGAAATTGGAACCAAGRAAATCCAACCAACCAAACAAAAAGCCCCACAAAAAACCAGACAAACAAACAAAGAAAATCTCCAATTTTTTTCTTGCTTTTTTCCCATGAAACAAATAAAAACTGTGTTCTCCCAGAAGACATTTTTGTGGATTGTTTGGTCCTTTACYAATATATTGTAAAGATAAAAACTTTTAACACATTTTGTAAATTCTTTTATCAATGTGTCAATAAATCATTTTCATGAGTAGAGTTTTGTAAGAAATATGTGAACCGTTTTATGAATAAAAATGTCAAATCAGTCAATACAACCCAACTGCTATAGTATAGTTAATTGTGTTGGTTATGCACAGTGTCATAATTTATTTGGACTATATTAAAATCTATGCCAAGATTTCATTATTTTTCTGAAACAGCTAATTTAGGATGATAAATTGAATTCTGTCTTCATCCGGTGAAGAGATATGAGCACTACCCAGAAAAATGGTGCCACCATGACAGTTCTCCTGTGGGGTTTCTTATTTTCAGGGTAGCTGAACCATGAAACTCCTTAACTTCTTACAAATGTGTTTGCTGTTAGAAATTTGGTTCCTATGTCTACAGAGCTCATTGTATTACCATGAGCAGACATTAATCTTTTTTTCAGAAGGTATATGCCATATCATCATAGCACGTGTTAATTTGTCTTGCCTGCTTTAACCTGGTACTGTTCATAAGTCAGGTACACATCACATGACTCCATTTCAAACCCATTCAGAGATAAATGAAGAACCTGTCCTATGTCACTGAATCCTGCGGGGAAGAAGCATCTTGGAAATTCTTGTAGACACCAGAAAGTCACTGCCAAAAACAGGAGCATTAAGCAGTTCATTAGATTTGTGCTGTRCTAAGTGCTGCTCTCTAAAATAGCAGGATGCTGAGATACACCGCAGGGTCTACTTTCACCTGTGCAGCTGTTGAACAGGTTTGTTACCTCCTTGCAGATAGAAGAGTGGCAGTGCAGGTGCTAATCAGGCCTGTGGGGCTGAGCAGGATAATGGTTGGCTCATCTGCTGCAATCTGACAGCTGAAATTGCTCAAAGAGTTTCGGGCCCTTGCAGAGATACACATTGCCAAGAGAGTGCTCTGGTGCCATTTGTCTGCCAGTCTGCTTGGGGACCATGTTGTTGTTTTCCAGACTGCATGGAGAGCATGAAAAATACCGTATTTGTATTCTAGTCAGGTTCTGCTCGTTATAAAACAGCACAGAGGGTACCTTGGCACTGCAGGGGAGGTGACCCAAAGCAGCTTACCTGTAACTCATTGTGTGTTCCTGGCRGATGAGAAAAAATAGCAAGCTTCTAAACACCATGAGAGGGTGAACTCTTGCAAATAAGACAAATTGGTTTTGTAYTGGAGCATTACTACTGGGAGGTGCTGGCTCTGACTTCTCCGTGATTTGCTGTGAAGTTTTCATTGTTCAGACATCACAGGTTCTCCATTTTGAGGTTTCTGCTTCAAATAAAAACAATGTAAATTCGGATTTCCTGTTCTGCCACTTAGMTCTTTACTGCTCCATGAGCATTTCTGGTGACTTCTTTGACTCTTGGAATAATGACACATTTCCCATGACGATTAAGGGCACCAGGATCTGGGTTTTCTTTCTTTGCAAAGGGACATGATCTCTGTACTTCTTACAGTTGGTTCTGTGTTGGCAGATCTTCTCTATGGCATGGAATATGTTGCCCAAGAAGCCCAGGAAAGTGATGGAATCACCACCCCTGGAAGTATTCAAAAGGCACGTGGATGGGACACTTGAGGACATGTTTTAGCGGTGAACATGACAGTATTGGGTTAATGGTTGGACTGAGCCTTACAGCTCCTTTCCAGCCTGCACAATTCTATGGTGAGATGACCATAACMCCTGACTATCAAATCTGACTTCAGGGAAGCCAGGTTCTTAGGGTGGTGTAAATTATAATGGCTCTGTTTAATTCAGTTGATAAAAAGCATTCAGAAATCTAAACAAATATTTTTTATAGAAATGTGAGTTTTTTTCTTTTTGAGTAGCCAAAGGATTAATAATAATGAGTTATATTAAAAAAAAAAAAACAAAACAACTTGAAAGCTGCTTTCAGTACTGGCCAGCTTATGAAAGAAGGCTCATGACACTATCATATATTATTTTTTCTTATATAATGAATAGTAATGTTTGGCTTGCAGTTTTTTACTAGGATATGTTTCTATGATGTATTCCATGTACTCAGGGTAGGACATAACACTTGAGGGAAGRTTCCACAAATTTCTTCTGCTTACTGTTAGACTGGACTGCACCCACTGTCTAAAGATTTTTAGTAAGGTGACATATGCCCTTTTCTCCCAGGAAACTTGTGGGAGGAAAGGGGAATGGCCTCTGGTTGCACCAGGGGAGGTTCAGGTCGGATATTAGGAAAAATATCTTCAGTGAAATGATATTCAAGCATTGGAACACGCTATCCACAGAAAGAAAGAGAAGAAAGAAAAAACAAGAAACTTATTTCCAGACTTGTGTGTGAGGAAGGCAGTACAAATTACTCTGGAAAGCAGAAAGTAACAGGAAAATTGATAGATTAAAGAATTACTTAGCCAAAATGATTACCACATACATCTGTTTAGTCCCCTTTTTCTCCATGCATGCAGACTCTARGTTAAAAGAATTTTTAAGTATAATTTAATTTATAAAGTACTAAATGGTGGGAGATGAGTGCATCCACCACTCTCATAATAAGCTGCCACAATACTTTCTTRTCACTGTTCCCTAGTATGGAGTCCTTTTTTCAAATCCATTTTGTCACATTTAGAAAGAGAAAAAATTACCCCAAAAACCAGACACTGGAACACCTTATGTACAGTCAGCAGAGGTGAAAAATCTAATAGTCCAAATAATGGCTAAATGGACAAATTTAAAGAGGAAATTAATGTTATTGTTTTTGCAACTAACAGAGTGATTATATTTTGCTATTTTTTATAAATCCAAACATCATACTATTTCTTGAGTGTTTCTGTCTAAGTACGATAACCCAAAATGCATCTCTAAGTCGCTTTTTTTGAAAACAGGGTTATATAGTGTAGASAATTCCTTTACTATTCTCATATATATTTTCTTGATTTAGAAAATGTTTCGTTGGACTSCAAATCACACTATGACAGTAGCTTTATTAATTTTTTTATCCCTAAAATATCAAAAAACTCCTCCATAAAGACAGAATTTTTCATAGCTGCTGGTAAATAGATGATAGGATTTTCTATTAGTCATCAAAAAGGGAGTCCCATTAGAAAAAAAACTAGAGGGAAAAAGGAAAAGAAAATAAAAAAGAAAAAAGAGCAAGAAACAAGAAAAGAGCAAATAGTCGGTATGGAATTGCCAAGAACAAATTCTCTAAAAATTGTCTGATACCTTTCTTAACAGAACAACAGGTCTAATATACAGAACTGGAACAGTAGATGTATTTCTTGATTATAAGGAGCCATTTGGTACATATTCCCATGATGTTCTGATGTGAAAAAGTCACAAATACACCAATGATTCTACAAGWATATTATGTGAAAATCATTTGTTAAAGAAAAAAAAAAAAACAGCTCACAGGTCTGGAAAGTTATATTTCTGCAGCAAAAAATCAATTGTCGTGTGGGAATGACTGCAGTTTATAGAAAAGACTTTCATACAAAGCAAGAGAGTTGTAAAGAAGAAAGAACTTGTGCAGAACATCTCTGAAGTGTGATCCCTTCCTCTTCATCTTTTATACCCAATGTATGGTTACAAACTGTGAGGAAGTCACARAGAAAACTAATCTCTATAATGATCCCTCATAATAATAAAAACATGTAGTAAGATTACTCTTATTGAACCATAACCATCTAACAGTGAATTCTGACTTGATAGTTTCCCTGACTTTGCTTAGCATCATAATTGTGAACTGAACATGACCCTTGAGCTCAGACCACTCCACTTTTCCTGTTTCTGGAGGTGGACAAATTGCTCATTATTACTTTGAACTTGGAAACTCCAGCAATTCTGATGCCTAAATTGGCTAGTGTAATAGGCAATCTGAAGGYAGGCTGCTCAGCATTTGGAAACCTGAGCCTTGGTTTAAGGAAACCTGACAAAGATGTTGTGGGCCTTTTTGAAGCCAGTCACAAAAGTCTTCAGTGGTCAAAGTATTGCCATTGATGAGTCAGAGAAAGGAAATAATTTCTAAAGACAGATGTGATGAAAGTTCCCAGTTTCCTAGGAATGCCACAGGACTTTAGACATAGGAAATACCATAGAATGAAGTTTAAAAAATGAGTCAGAAAATATTTCAAGAGAGTACTATAGTAGTATAGTAATACAGGGCTGATGAAAAAATATAAATACAAYAAAACAACAAAGACTAAAATATTTAATATCTGATTGAAATTTGAACGAGCTGGGAAGGTTAATGCCTTTGCTCTTTGGGAAGTGCCATGATTTTTTTAATGTCCTCAAGTGGTCAGTGCTGCAATTTTATAACTGTTCAGAAAGCAGCACTTCTAGGACTGGAATGACCCCTGTGACCATGYCCACAGGAGTGATTAAATGCTCAAGACAGAATAAAAGATCTTGCTTCTGAATTTGTGACCCCATGTGTTGCAGCACCTGGATTTACTTAGTAGGTATTGTGTTTGAGTATTGACCAAGGCTGACCTTGCTTGTCCTAGGAGACTGTAAGATCATAACTCAAAGTAGTATGGCCACAGGCCATCAGTATCAACACCCAGAGGATTTGACTGTCKTTCTGGCTTTTTCTTGGATGTGTTTTCTTTTTAAACTCGCACCCCTTTTATTTACCAAGATACATTATTTCAACTGTTCTTTAGAAAGACCAACTATAGAAAGAGTAAGTAGCCTTCCTGTGAAACTTTCAGCTGTAGAAGAGTTTTTACAATAAAAAGAAACAGGATTTCTTAAGTAGTAGGGGATGAAACTGAGATCAGAAAGCATCTAATCTCATAGCAATCTTCAACTTTTCTGTAAATTCAGATCTGCTCTGCATTTAGTAAACTCAAGGACAGCTCATAATTTCACCCAAGCTGTGAGCTGCTCTGTTTTCCTTAGATTGTTTTTGGTGTTTTTAGTTCTCTTATTCACGGAAGCACTCTCAAGAAACTATCCTGAGAGGCACTGCTAAAAATTCTTGGTGAAAAAAAAAAATATATATTCTTAAAAAAAAAAAAAAAGAGAGAGAGACTTTTAATATTTTCTTCTTTCTAAATTAGCCTCTGAGGGCTCTGAGCACACACACACAAAAAAAAAGTTGATCCATTTTTTAATAAGCTAAGCATTTTTTTACTCTTATTGACTTGGAAACTTAATAAGTAAATCAGACATACTTAGTAGGTTATAGAGGTCATTTTCACACCTACTCAGTATCATTCTGCTGCACAAAAATTGACTTTCCTAGATCTTATTTGACAATCTTTTATGTTTACATTAGCAGAAAGACCAGGTTAAATTATGTATTTTAATTTTTTCCCCAACTGTCAAAACAAGACAAACCTCTCCTAGACGCAGAGGTATAATAAAGATATGCAATATCAGTGTGTTATCTTTTTTGGAATATTTCCTTAGAATCACTCCTCATGGATCCTGCAAAATTTTTTGACATGAGCTGCTGTTCATTGACATAATCATAACTCAAAGTTACTTTGTGTTCCTGACTTGTGTTTGAAATGCTAGTCTTGCTCCAGCTATGTTTCATGTGTTTAGGATGATTCAAGCCAGGAAGTTTTTGCATGTGTAGGATTCAGCTGCAAAACAGGCAGTTTATTGGCAAGTGGCGTAGAAACATAGAACTGGAAGAGAACAACTCCGGGACAATATTATCCATTGCTTCCCAAGACAGGTTCTAAAAACTGGATGTGGCCTGTATACAAGCACTGCCAAAAGCAAATGGATGTGGTCTCCTCCAGGTTTGGTGACRGTTTTGCCTAATGGGAAGGGAGAATAGTAGTTACTGTTTGCACACAAATACTAGGAGGCCTAGATTAACTTTCTACCAGGGGTCTTTATTAAATGTTAAGAACAGTAAACTTTTCCTCTCCCTGAATTCCTAGGCATAGTGTATTTTTTTTAAGTTATATTTTATTTTTCTAGAATATTAATCCAATTATTGTTCTCTTTTCCCTTCCACCATTCTTTATATTTTTCTCAGTCTCCTTTTTCTCCACCCATCCTTCAATAAAATGCATGTAAGGATTTTCTTCACTAGACCAAGGAAGGAATTAAATTTCTGTGCAAATCACTGAAGCATCAAACAAAGAGCTACAGTTACCACTTCCTTTGGGGAGCARGAGAGGAGGAGGCAGAAAGGTTTTGTGTATTTTATAACAAAGCGTATTTCTGAAATCATAATAAATTCTCTTTGTTACGAGGCCAACAGGTCTAAGGACGGTCTTTCCACTTAGAGACTCTTGAAAACACAGAATTCAATAGCTGTGTTTTTTTCAGTTTTAAGCATTTTTGCTTTTTTCCCTTTTTCTTTTCTTTTTATCCCTCACAATTCATTCTGTTTTCATTTCTGGAGGAAGGTTGAGCATAAATAAATCAGCCTTTCAACTTAGACCTTTATAAAATTGGCATGTATCTGTCTCTGACATAGTCTCAGAGGTACTTGAAAATAATGCTAAATTACTTCTACAAACAGTAAAGATTTTGGGCAGTTGATTTTTGCTTTGCTTTGGTTTGGCTTTTTGGGGAGTCAGGTGGGGCAAGGCTGGTTTTAGTTTTTCTATAAGTATTTTAATTTTTTATTACTATTRATTAAAAAGTAAAGGTATAAACATCAATTTGGGGTTTGGTTAGAAATAGAGGGGARGGGGAGGGGAAGCAGGTAATGAAGAAAATTAAATTATTCACTCTTAAAATACCCTTGRAATATTCTGAAAGTAGGAAAACACATAGAAAGAAGATCAGAATCTAATAGACTTCATAGATAGGTGGTTCCCTTCCTGCATTCCTGTAGGAGACATAGGACTTTATTGTTTCCAAATTCCCTGAGGGGAATTAGAGCCAGATGACTGCTGGCATTTTGTTCAGAAAAAAATGAAGCAAAAATGGAAGAGTTTTGAAAGTTAATTAATGGCAAATATTTATGAAACTTTATTTACTAGTCTTGGTGCTTATTTTGCTTTGCTAATTGTGGGTGGAAGGACTAATTCCTTTTGACTCATTACTGGTGTCAGTCAAGAGGAACTGTTGCATCAGCAGATTGAACGTGGCATAAAAGTGAAATGAGTGAAAAATCTGRGGAGCATGAAGCTGGACAAAAACCAGGAGCATAGGACTGCTCATGAATATCCATCTGAAACCCACAGGTTGATTGTTCTGTAAAATTTAAATTTAATTTAGTTCTGTGATCCTTAATCTTTTAACCCGTTTACTTACATACAATTGTTTATATTTGCCAGTCATAGATAATGCATAGCTGATAGCTCATCTTAATATMTTAAATAGAATAATTATCATCAGCTGAATGATGATAATAGCTGAATATATAGCTGAATCACTGATAATATCACTGATAAGGTTAGATTTTTTATTAGGTTAGATTTTTATCATTACATTCAAATAGTAATTTAAGGTGGCCACTACCATAATGCGGTAGTCTTCTTTTGGAAATTTGCATCCCTTCATGTCTTTCCATCCATGCCTCCTACTGGAAATTTTCATTTCTGACAGTCTGGATGTTTGTCTCAGTATGGAGGTGCCYTTATAAATTGTCCTCTGCTGTCATGTGAAAGTGATTTCTGAAATATTTTCTGCCCCTAAATACTGTACAACTAATGAGTACACTGAGATTATACTGTGTGTTGTGTTCACCTAGTCTAATCTACTCTAGCCTAGACTATATTAGGTGTCTTTCAAAACAGGATCAGTCAATTTCATTTGAAAGTTGCACCTGATTTCAACAAACAAAGATTAAACTAATTTGCAAGTGGAAATGTATACTCTTGATCCAACTCCCTCTTTTTCTACCTATGTGATCAGGAACATTTTTAAAGGACAATCTTGTAGTATTTCTTGAGTATGCCTTAGGTATTCCACAAAACTTTATTTGTGTACATATTTAGATGGAATTATAATTTGTGTTTCTAATTATGTAATTATCTTAAAGTTCTTTTATGTGTGTCATTAGCACAGTGTATATCACAGAATCATAGATCATCAATATCAATGATACCAATCATTGAACAAAACAAAGGTCCACAATCTTCACGTCAATAGGGCTCTGAGCCTTTTTTTTTTTGTATTTGACCTGTTCTAGTTCACCTGTTCCCTAAAGTTTCTACTAATCTTTTGAACACTGACCTCTTTGTTCATTTGAAAGCTGTCAAGCTTATTCTCATATTATTAATCACATGCAAAAATGTCTTGGATACAAGTACATAATTAATGGCAATAAGATGAAGAATTAACATCTGTTGATTCCTTGGGTTAATGGTGAAGAACATTAGGCCCATTTTGAGGGATTGAGAAACATTTAGAGTGGAAGATATATTTGCCCTGGTGGAGATTCCTCCATAGATAGGGAACCCTCCAAGCCAAAAATAGTTAATATTTTTCCTGTGAAGGCAGSGTGAGTATACAGGTAAATTCTTGATAAAAATGTAGATAAATAGGTAAGGTAACAAGTCAAAAGGTAAATTAGCAAGTAAATTTCATCTGCTTACTAGATTAACAAACTTTCATTTCTGCAAATGAAAGAAGAGGTTTGGATGCCATGATGAAAGAGGAACTAGAGCAGGTTTTAAGTCACACAAGAAGCTATTTAAAATATCAACATATTTTAGAACAGGTGACACTTATTAATTTYTCTATAGCTTTTTTTAGCATGACATCAGTATTTGTCATATTGCCCACATGCAAGAAGAGTTAGGAAAACATTTGTATYGATCTAATAAAACATTTATCAACATTTCTGTGAGGAAGTAGTGTTTTATTTGGGATTCATTGTTTTAAAAAACATAATGTATTGCATGTACTTGTATACCCTGGGGAATCTTATTTACTGACTAAGTAAATTCTGTGATGGTAAAAATTGGGTTTTCAGTGYGCAGTTAGACCTGAGTTATACCTTGCTAAATCAGTGGAAAACGCTAAAATACTTTCTTGTTACTTGGTTTAAGCTCTTCTGCAATTAGGAAAGCACAGGATCAAGGATCTCACAGTCACTGTTGTTTATATTTCTAGAACAAATTTATTCAACTGTTGGATCTTAATAGATGAGTTGCTGCTTTCCCTTGCAGCCTTGTTGCAGATCTCTTGTCCTCTGATTATCCACGCAGTAACCTGCTTCTGTTTGGCTGCCAGGGTCACCTCTGGAGTAAGCCAGCATGTTCATTCCACACAGACAGACAGACAGACAGACAGACATTTGTTCAAAGAGCCTCTCCAGTGAAACAGTCTTCATGAGGACTGTGCTGTGTGTGGCCCCCTTCATACAGGAGTCCTCCAGCTGTGTTCCAGAAGGACATGGATACTGAAATGTTCAATATGTTTTCCTAGTATGAGAAGGTAATGAACCACAACTTCAACACCATGCTTCAAAACATCAATGAAGCCAATGCAAGAGTGCTATCTCGTTGCTCCAAGGACTTTGAACAGAATCATATATTAGAAAAAATTTAAATAATTTCAGTTAGGCTACTAACCTTTAGTATGCAGCCAAAAGCTCAGATCCAAGTGTTAAAAGTACAGGAGGTAACTTTGCTCCACAGAAACCCCGTCTAGGCATCGATGCAGCGCATTTCAACAGGACAGTGTTTGCCCATCGGTGCAGCCCATGAGAAAATAAAGATTGAGCCTGCCATTATTTGCCTCCACAGACCCTTGAAAAATGAAATTCCAGTGCTAGCTGAGTTTTCACAATAGGGCTCTGGTATTAACTAAAATAAAGATTTTTCTGAAAAATAACAATAACCATAACAACAACAACAACAGCAATAACAATAACAACCCTCCCACACACCATGATATAAATGTAAATAATACGGTCATACAAATGAAGACATTAATTCTGAACTAATTTTTCAAGTTTTTATAAGAAGAAATAATAACAACAAAAAAATGTAAACAATTCTATCAGGAGGGTGTTGGAAACAGACTTGGAAGCTGAATTTCTTGGCACATTCTCTCACTTAACACTATTTAATGTTTGTGATTTGGCTCCTATCAATATAAATCTGATGMCTCAGTTTAATGATTCCTTTATCTAGCTGAAATGTATCTTAAATCAGAGTTTAAAGTTTTGCTTTGGCTAGGCTTTGGGAATATGGTGATTTAGGGTAGCAGCTGCCAGAAAATAGGTGAAAGGAGGAAAATGGAGCTTCTTGGCATACTGATTTGGAAGCTCTGGCCACTRCTTAAGATCTCTAAAGGTATGCTGTTATCTTCCAAGAGGAGAATCCTGAGTCTATTCTGTTGCTTCAGCTTTTAAATCCAGAGATGGTTATACAGGGATTTTAAAAAATGCATGGAAGCTCAATGTGGTTGGAATGGTAGATACGATACTACACTGAAATTGAATCAATTTCCTTCATTTTCCTTCACATTTCCCGTTTCATCTTGGATATGTTTCTATTTTTATTCTTCCATTTCATAAAATGAAGTAAGGGTTGTGCCATCATAGAAAGTTTGTTTATTCTAAATGGAGTTTTATTACTTTTTTATAAAATCCAGGTTTATATAATCAGCAAYATGAATGGAGAAAAACTACTGCAAAAAAATAATGGAATAGTATAAATTGGAAGGAATCTTGCTTTGTCATGTCGTCTAATTCCCTGCTGAAAGAAATGCCAATTTGAAAGTTATCTGTTGTTACTTAGGTCCTTGTGTTATCTGAGAACTGTCCAACCTGTGGCTGAATAAAGGCGGGACTTCTGGGGAATAGGAGCTGAGAATAGGAGTTTATGTAAATAAACTAAGCCCATCGTGACATATGCAAAGAGACAAAAACTATAGCAGCGCAACAAATACTTGAGGACTTGGTGGATGCAAGTGTTCTTTTAGATCAACTACAATTGTTCTTCAGTTAATAGCAGAATTACAATTGTTCTTCAGTTACGTTGGCACAGATATATTGTAATAGAATGATTCTGTATGAAAAATAGTTCCCATAATTGGGAGGATTGAGTTTACATTCCTTAATATGCTGTGCATTTTTCCTAAACAAATTTTTCTGTCTTTACAATCTGACTGTAAGGCATTATCATAAAGGCATAGTAGTATATCTCTTGCACTTTCCAATAATGTAGTTACAGGTGGCTGCCTGTGTTGCAAAGAGGGAGATCTGCTGGGAATCTGTTGAGATTCATACACTTTCAGAGCTTAATGCATACCAAACACCTCCTGGCTATGGCAGCTCATACCAATACAMTTTTCCTTTGCTGACTTATTCAACACCAGCTCCTAAACTTCTGTGGAGACTTAAAGAGCACTCCTGACCTTTTATTGCCTCAGACTGTTACATTGAGTGCTGCACAGCGTGATATTAATTCAACACGATTATTGCAAAATAATAAAATATGTTCTTGTTTGCCAGTTGTTCTGAAATATGCACAAATAGAGGTAAATAAAAGGCTTATTATGTTATTTTCAGCCTAACTACCTGGAAAATAACAATGCCAAAGCAACTTGAGGTATATGCAAAATATACCTTTGACATGATTAATCTGAAAAATAACCTAATGTTTTTGACTACAGGAAACTTCATCGTCATGTATGTATATATATATGGACATAGCCAGTCAATCTGTCACTGAATATAATGGGTAATGTTCTCACTACGAATTATGCGTTAGAATTATGAGTTAGAATTTTTAGGGCTATTCTTGAAAGTATATCTCTTAGGGGTTTTTTGCTCCTTCTGAGAAATTCTACTCCTCATTTTTGCACTAAAATGACAGAAAGAACTAAAACATGATGTGGTCTGCTTACCAAGCATGATGCTTACCCTCTCAAAATAGTAAAGCTACTAAAAATATATCTGTTTAGGAGTCAAAGGTCATCTTTTGTTCTTCCAGTTTGTGGCTGTATATGAATTAGGAGGGAACAAAACCTGATGATAGATCAGAGTATCCTAGTGAAGCAAGTAAATAAAACAAAACACAAAGCACAAAGCCACAAAAAAGATAAGGAAATGAGAACTYTGAGTTACCAGCATCTTCCCCTGGGCATGAGCTAATCTAGGTTGCAAAGAGGTTGCCATCATTAATGGTTTTAACACTGCTAACTGTGCTACAGGATTTGGGTGTCTGAGTACATATGTGCACTTAACAGCTAACTTCAGTGACACCTATCGAATGGTGATTTCAGTGACATCTGTCATTTCAGTGGCACCTCAGTCAGCCTTGTGAAAAAGTTCAGCTTTGTCCAAAGGGAACAGATTAGTTCTGTAGGCAAATGCACTCCTCATCGTGCATAGCAAAAATGGRGTTTACTAAAGTGAATTGTGACATCACGATGTCAACATGATTTTTGCTCCTTTGCTCTAGAAAACTGCTTAATAAATTAAACTTTTTGAAAAAAATCAAACTGTAATCTAATCATAGACAAACTTATAGAAATACTTTCTAAAASACTGATGTGTCTAGTAGCCAMAGAWTATGCACTATATTCTCAGAAAAAAMCSAAACCRAACMAAAACAAGAATTTCCAAAATGAAGACAGTGCTTTTTATATATAAAATGATATAAATTTATTTTCTTGATTTAAAAGAAAAGCCAACAATTTTTCTTAAGTATCTTTTTCATTATTTGTTACAGTAAGTATAACAATGTTCTTACAGGTTCTGGGAAAACAGACACCACTTAAACTTTAATTTTTATCTTTGTAGTTTTAGTTAATGTTGCAGCTAAAATATATATCCTTTATACTTTCCATTAGAAGTTTTAATTTTGCTCTATTTTTCTCATGGTAAAGAATAGTTTTGCTTTTAAAGACGGATTTATAACTTGCATTTCAGATATATGCGTTCTTCCTTTTGCATATCTGCAAATTCTCATCTTGATCCACCAGTTGAATGACTTAGAAATTATATATATAAAGCATAACTGTCAGGAGTTCTGCCTCTTTTTATTCTAATCTTGGCATTGTGCCTTTTGAGTGATTCTTCTGGAACCTGGGCTTCCACAGGTCACTTTTAGGCTCAGAGGTACTTTTTCTTTCAAATGTACAGGGAAGAACTGAGCTGTGGAATGAATGTAGATGTGAAGATATGCCCACTCCRGTATAAGGTCTTTGAAGGCATAGCCAAGAAGACCTTCTGTAAGGAGAAGAAATTTTTTCCAAAATGTGCTTCAAGAAACACTAAGTCTGTGGATAACTCTGCCTTCTCTTCTCCCAGACCAATTAACTCTGAGCTGTAGAAAGAAACTGTGTTCAATATTCCTTCAGGTCTGTTCCATTTGTCTTCCTTCAGCATTTCCCAGGTCTTTGACTCCATGATGCATCCATGGACTCCTTCATAAACTGGTGATTCCTTTTCAAATCCTGGGATGATACAGTAGACTGCAAGGAAGAATTATGAATTCCTAGAGGCAGAAGATGAAGGATGAGCATAAAACACCCAATTTCATAAATCTCAAAAGTCTTCTTTGTACTAACTCAGGTGATTTTTCCTTTTCCCCCCCAGTTTTTATTTGCAGATGTCTCCACTTCCAAATTTTCTGTATTAAGTTTAGAAGATGAATTAGCTGAAGAGAAACATAGTTGAAAGCATTATGCTTTTCCTAGTTTCATGTACYAGTCTTTGAACCTGTAGCAAAATCCTGCATCATGAATCTTCCCTGTGGTTCATGGAAACGTTTTTAGAAACATAAAGCAAAACCCTTCAAAGTTAGTGGTCATCTGTCACTTTATTTCCATGCACCATTAATCATTGCCTTGGGGAGGTCCTGCCAACCCAACTGATGTCCAACAGCCTTGGCTTTGATTTTGTGTACTTCATTGCTCCTTCTTAAAAGTGCATAGGAGATTCAGGGTATAAAAAAGTCCAATCTCACTGCTTTGAGCTACAACAATGTTTCAGTTACTTTATAAAATAAATACCAATTGATAAAAGCAATAAATAAACTGGACATAATTGTTAYCTGTTTCTATCTTATTTGAGCCATAAAATACAATTTACCATTTATGTTTTCAAATTAAACTCAGGAATAAAGAGCWTCTCCAATCACAACTGCTCATGTTCTGTGGCCAGCATGAAGCCTAAAACTTTATTTTCTTATCTAAAATATGACCGCTGTCTAAGAAAAACTCTTTGACAGCTGTCAGTGGAAATTAAAGGTCCTTGACAACCATGCCCTTGTTTATTTCAGCAGCAGTGACATGGTTCAAAGAAGATTAGGTCCAGTGAATACGGTTTGAAAATATGACAACTTTGTTAGGATTGCTTCACATGTCTTAACGGAGGTGAACCAGTGACCTTTAGCTATGGAGACACAATATATTGCTTTCTGTGTACTTGATAGGGTTTATTTCAAGTTCGAATGAGTGAAGAATAAATCTATCTGAATGCTTTTACGTGAAACTCCTCTGTGAACTGTAATGAATGTTGTTCACTGTCATAATCTAAACCAGCGGGCTTGAAAACCATGACCTAATGCATGTTTAGTGACTGCGTGAAGCTTTACACTCTGAAAAAAATTATAAAAGGATCTTGGCTTAAAATCAAGAGCCTCTGCATTACCTATAGCCTTTATAACCCCCCTCTMCAGGAACACAGGAAAAAAGATCCAATTAAGTACTACAAAATCTATGAACTGGATATTTTGAGCACCAGGTTGTAGTTCTGGGAGCTTTGCAGACTCCCCTAAGCACAAATAAAAGACAATGTTCTATTACTCAGAATGAATRCATAATTTATAGTTTTGCATTGACTTCACACCTCTTGGTTCTTTCCCTCAGTCAAAATCCTGAACCAGTCTGTGCCTTCTCACAAAAGCTAATGCAGACATATCCATGGAGATGTGGCTAAAGGCAGAAACAAGCCATGACAAAGCAGGGCAAGTTTCTTGTAGCTCAGTGAACWGTGAGAGGAAATGAGCATTGATAGTTCTATTCTAACAACACAAAAGAACCTGCATTAATTAAATATTTAATTTGATTTTTTTWAATTTTATTACAGTGACATCAAAGTGGCATATTAGATTAATTCTTTCATTTCAAAAATCTGTTTTACCCAGAAAGGATTTTTTTTTTTTTTAACCTCATCTCACTCTCTTCTTTACAGCCTTTCTAGCTCTTCACTGTTAGGAAGTCTCTGTAGATGCTTCATTGAGCAGAGTCACCCAAAATTACAATTACAATATCCAGTGGTTTTAAAAGTAATGATGTCTTTCTGAAAATCTCCAAATACAGAATGTCTCAGAATCTCAATAAATCAAGGTAAATCAGAAAAAYACTTCTGTCTTTGCTACTGTATATGTTTTAGTTTTAGCTATATGTTTTGTCAGCCAGTAACTCTGGATATTGTAAAACTAAGCACATATAAAAATATCTAAACCATTTGTTCAAATTCACAGTGGTAAGTAAAGTCACTTTTTAAGGCAAGCCATATTGTTATCTCTACTTTTAACACCATAAAGAGTAGGTTATATTTCAGGGACATTACATTGAAAGCCTTCTTYAGGCTTTCTCTAAGTATTTTAGAAAAAGCAGTTTAGCAAATGCCTCTAACTTTCTAAAATGAGGCTATAACATAGTGAGAGGTTTGAAATACAGAAAGGACAGGCGTGTTCTCAGCTCTTACATTTGAGCTCAAATTAGAAAAAGAAATTGTTCAAGTACAGTGGTGAATCATGTGTCCTGCTCAAAACAAGGTTTCTTCTTAGAGGTATTCATCACGTGCTTAGAGATCCTTATAACCAAAATTACGAAGAAAGTAGGTTCGCAATAAAATGTATGGATGTATTATCCCCAAAATACTAAATGGTTTTTTCCACATTCTATTTTCTTATAACATCTTCGGTACGTACATTGACTGGAGGCAAAAATTTGTCATGGACTCAAGGTTCAAGGTAAAAATATGTGATTCTGCCACCAGATGATGATGATGACCTTAAGATATATGGCTATTAGTATATTCTAGCTTTAGAAGTTTAGTTAACTTCATGAGTGTTCACAGACTGAAAAKAATCCCACAGATTTTCCTCTCTTCCTCCCAGACACCTTTCTTGGATGCTCACTCGTTCATTGTTGTTTCAATAAAGTCTCATCTTTGTTGTAAACCTTTACAAAAAAATCACTTTAAGCATTTCTTTACAGGTGTCACTGCTTTTGATTTTTGGCCTTTAATTTGCTTCTGCATAGCAAAACAGATAGTGCAATTTTTTCAAAACAATAACTGGCATTTCTTTAAATAATCTATAGACAGTTTGTTTGCGACCTCCAGTAGGTGTATCTTTTCTGCAGGGTGCAGGGTAGCTGTGGTATCACCATTGCTGGATACCACCAAGACCTGGCTTTTGTGGGGAGGCTTGAGCAGCTGCCTGTTTTTATCCAACACTGCAATGGCTGTTCTCTGCTGCTGATGGCTAAAGGCATATTCATCTACTTCTATGTGGCCAGCTTAGCCAGATAATTCAGCTGGTTTGTCTCCCTGGGCTACATCTTACTGGCGAAGAGGGGTGGGATTTATCAGAGCAATTCACTGACTTAAATTTTGGATGCTAATCTGGAAAACTGAATCCTCTCTTGACAGTAAATCGTAGGAGAATTAGGCTGGCAAAATATCCAACTTAGATCCTTGAAACTTCAGTGTTGTGGATATTTCCTATATGTTCAATTACTTCCATRTGATTATTCACGATCCCTTGCTTCTGTATTTCTAGGACAACAGGAAACAGCTCCAGGTTGCAGGTCTCCATGGAAAGTGTCATGAAKCACTGGAACAGGCTGCCCAGGGAACTGATGGACTGGGAATATCCCTGGAATATTTAAAAAACATGAGATGTGGCACCTGGGGACAGGCTTTAGAGGAGGGTTTGGTTGTGCTGGRTTAGCAGCTGGACTTGATGATCTTAGAAGTCTTTTCCAACAATCCTGTGATTCTATGATTATATATAATAAAACCCAAAAAATTACTGCAGAAGTGCCAAAGTCACACCATAAGACTTCCACAGGGCTTACAATCAGTAGCAGAATTAGAATCATTCTGAATGTTTGGAAGGAACAATATGTCCTCTTGCTTGTGTTTCCTTGAATTAGGTCTCAGAAAATAAACTTTCATGTATTTCTTTATTTATTTTCTTTAAAAATAGCATCTTGTAAACATACCAAAAAAATTTCAGGTTTTGTGGTAGAGTCCTAGTGGTCAGAGATTTAAAGAGCTTATAGATAATGGCTTACCTGACCACCYTTTGGGTTTTTTTGTTGGTTTGTTTTTCCCCAATGGGCACAGTGGTCAGTTATCAGACCTTAATCTTTCTGACAATCAGAGTCACAACACATGGCATAACATTTCAGTGATATCAAATGGGTTGACAGAAAAGCAGACCAGAAGTTATCTGCAACAGCTACATAAACTTAACCCCTCAGGAAAAATTATGAAAATTAATAAAAATTGGTGTCACTTGCAARTATATTTATCCAGGGATTTGCTACCATGTCAGTGTCTGGGGACAAACTGAGAAGCCTTCTAGTTATAAAGCTTTGCCTGGCTGTTAGGCATGCTGACTGTGGCATAAAACTTATCTGTAGATGYTTTTGCCCTATTCTCATAAACTCTGAAAACAGCACTTTTCCAGATGATGGTGCTACAGGAGGCATCCATCATACCRTAATAATTCCTGTCTGATTTATTTCTTATCCATCTGGCAATTCATTCAATGTTAACTTCCAAATTTCTGTAAACAAGTTATTATCTTTTAGCCTGTCATGGCAAATTTGTTTCACTTCCCTGSGCAATTGGTTAATTTGGGCAGTATTCATGCTCTTAGCCTTAGACATTCAAGATACTATGTCTCACAAATATATTTTTTGATTCCCTAAAAGCAACCTCAAAACCCCATAACCATTAGCATTTTCTACCCACTTTCTTCGCATTGGCTAAAAATTTCTCTCATATATTTCTTAAATTTCATATACAGATCATKACTACAGCAACATCATTGTGAAGCATAAATGTGTCTGTGCTGCAGCAAGCACTGTGCATCCCCTCCCATCCCAGTGTGTATCCAGCAGAGCAGAATTCATGCAGCCACAGGATAAATCATGTTTCCTGCAGAGCAGTCTTCACAACACAAAACTTTAAAAATTTCAACAGATGAATAACTTGCAGCTTTGCTCTGAAAAAGCCCRCAGTAAATGTCACAACATGCAACCRGTGCTTCAAAWATGCAATATTACAGCATTTGCCTGTATTCCCTGCAATTTCATAAATACCCCAGTGGAAAATGATGTGGAATACTAATACAGTGGTATTTCCTTATCAAAGTTTTTCAGTGTCTTCAAAAGATGATACATAATCTCCCCAAAGCAGACAGAGATAGAATCTAAATAAGAATTCAATTCCCTTGAYTTCCCCTCTTCTGTCTTGATTAGAGGGGGTTGTTTCTTTGTTTCTTTGTATTTTTCCTAATTTTTTATGTAAGGATTGATGTGAAAATCTCATGCCAGCACTAGTGAGAATTTCAAAAGGTACACAAGTAACAGACCTGACAAAAGATTATTTCAGGTAGATTATGTCACAGCTTCGTTGATTTTCCTATCATGACTRMRRTATCTCCAGCTTTCCCAGCACCTTYTTTCTCTTTTACRTTACCAGTCACTGACCACTTCTGATCTTCAGCCATGCCCCTTGTGAAGTGGCACATCAAATTCTATAAAAGGCTGTGAGAAATGTATATGTTGATAGGTCAGCTTATATAACTGTATTGACTGGTTTAATAGGAGACAAAACCAAATCTAAGCATTAAACTCCTGTTTCAACTTTTTCATCATTGAAGGCATTTGGAGAGGAATAAGAATAGAGGTAGACRATCTTGTATCTTTCTTTTCAGCTCCATTTTCCCCCCAGACTAAAAATGTATGACCTCTGCACTTTCAGAGATTCATTGAATAGTTTGTATTGGAAGCAACCTTAAAGTTCATCGATTTCCAAAGCCCCTCCCATGGGCAGGGACATSTCCCACTAGACCAGCTTGTTCAAACTCAGCAAACTGAGAAATTCTAGAGAGGAGACTGACACTGAAGAGACAGTGCAATTGCACAAGCCACATTTCCTTATGAAATACATTGCACAAATGTTTGACTAGTTTGTCCATCTCCTGTAGCTATTCTTATCTTTTTTTTCATGCTGAGTTCAGAGAATTGATCATTATGAACTACACTGAGCTAGGTAAGGAATGATAGACAAAAGCCAGTTGTATGAGGATTGGCAAGGTGAAGTGCCAGGCCCTGCTGTTGGGTCAAAACAACTCCAGGCAGTGCTAAAGGCTGGGGGCAGAGTGACTGGAAAACTGCCCAGCAGAAAAGGACCTGGGCATGCTGGTCCACAGTAAAAGAACTTAAGCCAGCACGTGCCCAAGTATCCAAAAAGGCCAATGGCATCCTGGCCTGTATCAACAATATTGTGGCCAGTAGGACCAGGGCAATGATCACCTCCATGTACTTGGCAYCTTGAGTTCTGTGTCCAGTTCTGAGCCCATTAACTACAAGAAGGACATTGAGGTGCTGGAGCATGTCCAAAGAAGGGCAGTGCAGCTGGGGAAGGGTCTGGAGCACAAGTCTGACGAGAACTGGCTGAGGCAGCTGGGGTGTTCAGCCTGGAGAAAAGGAGGTTCAGCAGGGACCTTATAACACTCTACAACAGCCTGAAAGAAGGCTACAGTKAGGTGGGGGTTGGTCTCTTCATCCAGGCAACAAGTGATAAGACAWCAGGAAATGGCCTCAAACTGTGCCAGGGGAGGTTTAGATTGGCTATGATTAGRAAAAGCTTTTTGTTATAAAGCATTAGAACGGAGGGGCCTGGGCAGTGATGGAGTCACCATCCCTTGAAGTGTTAAAAAATSTGTGTATATGGCACCCGAGGGCATTGTTTAATGGTGAGCATGGTGGTAGTTATATGTTGGCCATTGGAATGGTGATCCTAGATGTCTTTTTCAGCCTCAGCAATTCTATGATTTTATAGCAATTCATGATTCTGTAAGGAGCACTTTTTTTTGCCATTCATTTCAAGACATTTGCCTTATTTAGTTTTAAGACAACTTCCAGGTAATACCCTAGTAGGCAAGGAAGAAATCTGAAATAGTGTAGTTGTTTCCATTTCTACTCTTTAAGAATATGCCTTAGTATTAGCTTAGGATGGCTTGGGGTTTTATTTTCTGTCAGTTTTGCATTCTTTTTTTTTGGGAATGTTTKGGAATTTCACAGCTCAGTGCTGATCCTGAAATAATTCAAACCCACTGCTTTACACGAGTCCCAGTTCATTATGCAGACCCTTCCACTTCTCCCTGAAGTTCTTACTTATTACATCAGTTTGACTCTTGGCAGGTTTTAGCTGCTGCCAAAGAGTCACTGAGAGCTACTTTCAAGTGTGGAGCTGACATCTAACTGAGAGCATTCAGGAAAGCAGTTGATGCAAAGTGTTGTATTTTTGTTACGDCAGTGTTTATTTGGCAGCAAAAGACTGTAACTAAAAGAGAAAATAAAAATGGCAAAAAGTCAGAAAATCTGAGGTTCTTGCCTGCAAATAACTCTGTATGCGAGGAGATAGAAGTACCTATTAGGTTATGTACTTGCCCAAGAATACAAAGCAAAAAGACCTGGACTTCAAAGAGAAATCCAACCAGGATAATTGAGGTCAGCACTAGGTCTCTTACTAGAATGCGAATACTAAAATAGAGGGGCAAAAAAAAGAATGACTCTTGGATCTGACACAGTGTAGGAACTTCTTAGTTAAAGTACAATTAGYGTGTTCAATAAGTTTAACTAGGAGTGTTAGGAACTTTCAAGGGAAAAAAAAGGTAAGTTGGAAAACTCATGCAGTTATCAGATGCAGAAGCTATTTGAAGTTAACACATGTAATTTCCTGTATGTGAGAGCATATCTGCTTTGCAAATAGATATCCTGAAGGCATGGTACMGACAATGATCTATAAATGATATTTAATTATTGCAAAGATCATTTATGCAAACACGTATGTTGTAAGGGAATTTCATCCTTGGTGCCAAAAGGGAAAGATCTTTATGCAGGAAAAGGACCAGATTCATGCCCATGTTCCCTTTTGAGGAGGAATATCTTGCATCATCATACTTCAGTACCTGGAAGAAGCAACATCATTGTACATGGGAATACAGCCAAATCCCCAGCCCCCAGCCCTGTATTAGCCATGGTTCAACAGGGCAGCTCTTCCCTGCGGCAGGATGGCCCAGGTGTATCCTGGGCATATTGACTTATGGCTGTGCAAGCCTTTCCTAGGCAAATATGGGCTGTTCCGTTTCTCTCTTTCCTCAAGCTGTCCCAAAATCAAGCAGCTGTGCTATGGTGATGGAGAGAAAAGCTAATTCGTCCTCTTTCATCAAGTTTATTATTTCAGACATAAGGCTAACATGAATTCCATTTGACAGCAATTGACAGTGGTTGTAGTTTTTCTGGATATTGGTGAGATTTGGACGTCGTTCTTCACAGCATCCTGTGGATAAGTTGTCCAGCTGCAGGATGAGTGAGTTCACTGTGTGCTGCATGAAGAACTGGCTCAAGGGCAAAGTTCAGGGGGTTGTGGTGAATGGGGAAAATATTCAGTTGATGAACTTGAGGAATAATCAGAACAAATGGGAAAATTTATTTTACTCTGCTTGAATCTGTATTGCAGTAGGTAGAGCTTTTCAATCTACTGGTAATGTGGCTTCCGAAGTAATGTTCCTTTTGTCTACCCAAGTTACTACTAATCTTTTTCATTTGGTTCCAAATATCTTCCTGTATTTTCTATGGTACATTCCTTCAATATGATTTTCACTTCCAAAGCACTGAAATTTTCAGAAACATTCATGGTGTAATTTATTTCTCAGGGCTTCAAAAGATATCACGAGAAATATGTAGAAATAATAATACAATCAATGTTCATCAGGTTATTGGCTCAGACATAAACACAGATGAGTACAAATCTCTGGTGAGCTTTTTTACTGAAGTCCACTGTATCTCATGCTCTTCTGATTGGTAGTAACTACACATAGTGTCAGTTTCTCAATCTTTCGGTGCAGTGTTCCAACCAAGAGGAAAAAACATATCTACAAGGAGAAATTAATGAACATATATCTATTCTTAGGTGTAGTATAGACCCTTTTAAATGTTACTGTGAAGCTATTGTCTTCTCATTTTATGTTTAATGTTGTCATGTCCTCAGTGAAAACATCTTTTCCATATCATCTGCAGTTCTGATTATAAGAATGATGAAGTAGTAGTGAAAAGGGTGCATCATGCATTTTCTTGAACAGATTCCTGCAGTCATACCCTGTCATCTTACTGTTTTTATCCCTCTCTTATAAAGGGCATATGCTCCCTCTGTGTATTTTGGATATAATCTAAAGCCCACTGAAATGGAAAAACTCTCACTTGGCTTCACAGAGGTCCTATATCTATAAAGAGAAAATCAACTACAAAGGAAAATGGCTTTATATGTTCATTTTTGTGCAGATTTAAAAAGTCCACAATTCCAGATTGTATCTTCATTTTTAACTGCAGGTGTGAGTTTCAAACTAAAATGATATATGCTACCTTTTTTTATTTACATGGTGAACCTAGTTGCTATTTCTGGTCTAAGCTAAGAGGCATAGAATGGAAAGGACTGAAAAAAAGCTGTTTACAGAAACTGCTCCTTTGCTTGTACAGCCTGGAAACCTTTGGCCCTCACTRCATGTTTATTGGTACAAACTGCTTGGCTGTGTGCTGCTGGGAGTTGGCATCACCAGCAGAAATGAGAGGGTTGGCTGTCATTCAAGATGTACAGCAACAGAAGTCAGTCTCCTCTGCATGCTTTAGTCAGGTAGAAAATGCACTGAATCATGAAGAATTTTGCCCTGGAAGTTCTACCATAGACCAGGCCCTCCTGGTCRGAGGCTGATCAAACTGCTGTGTTTGGACCTCAGTCCAAACTGTGTAGCTTTCATATTCCCCAGGTCTCAGAAGGTTCCAGGAACCATCTCTACCTGAGCTGCAGCCTGYTTTGGGTGGGCACTTGGGGCACTTGGGACATTTATCTCTGCATGAACTGGRGTGCTGCCCCCCCAGCCCACAAATTTCTCATGTCCCCAAATGACCACTGAGTCTGTGCAGTTTTATTGAATCTCCAATTCTCTGGAAGCTTTGGTTTTACACTTCAGCTCTGAGTGACTGAAATGGAAAGGACAAAAAKATTTTGCAAAGTTTTCTGAGGAAAYTCCTTCTTTCCTTTAAAGCRATCAGAAAAGATATACAGATCTGGACAAAAATAATAAACTCCTTGCCTGCAGTTCCCTKCCTTAATTTTCTTACTGCTGTGAAGTCTTCAGTGGCTGTGACCACAATCCAGCAGACAATCCCTAATATTGCCTTATGCAAGTGTYCATTTCTCTAAATCATGGATGCTATCTGCTTTCCATAGAGCTCAGTTTTTCTCAGCTAATCTAATAGCCTAATCTGTAAAATCATCCTTATATCACTCTGTCCTACATATTTTTTTCATTGCTCTTGAGAAATTGTGAGCTTTCTTTTCAATGCTCAACTTCAGAATTTTTCAAGCTCTAATACAAATATAAAATATGTTCTATATTGGGGGGATTTTTGAACTGTCCAGCCCCTCTAGATGTAGTGAGCTTTCATATTTTTACATGGAATTCACCCAATTTTTAGTCCCAGAGTGTTTCTAAGGAATCACTACAACTTAATACCCTCACATTACTTTTGGACTTCAGACATCACATAATTATGATGGAAAACAATGGATTGCTATGAGGCCTGTTCAGGCACTTGAACCATGAATTTCTCCAAAATATTGGAATCAGAAATATATTTTATAAAGCTTTCCASAGACATGAAACTTATAATAATGCTTTTGGAAGATTTTTGGTTAAAATCAATCTTTAGGTGTAGGCAAAAGAAGTTGAATGATTTACARTAGTTTCAGATCTAAGTGACAAATGAAAGAAATGGAAAGAAGACTTAAGTGTGATGTCCTGCCAATGATTTTCTTGTTCCCAGCCAGGGGTATAGCTGATRTTTTGTTTTTACTTCAGTGTAGCATTTAGAGCAGGTAATAAAAAACCACRTAGTTTATTGAAAGCAAAATTTCAKCATGATGATATACTATATTACATTTCTTTAATGAAGYTGTATCTCCTCGGATGCTTGCAAATGCTTTCCATACAATCTTCCCTAATTTATAGTATTAGTATTTTCTGTAAATTAGCTTTAGATGCTAAAATATAGCATATTTTTTTTCCAGAATAGAACTGTATTGACCTTGGATGGCTTTCAGATTGAAAACATCGATGGCACAGTGCCACAGACAATCATCCTTCTCTAAAGCAAGGGAACACTGGGAAACTTGGAAAAATGCCTTCACAGAAGGAATTCATAAACTCTAGTGGTATCTATTGAAGTTTTACGTCTCCTTCACTCCTGTTTTTCCAAAAATATGAAGCCCATAAAAAGAAAATGAAACTTACTTTTTCTCTGAAATCTAAAAAAGAGTTAGAAAAATCACCCCACCAGAAAAACAGCTTGGAGAAAKTTGGAGTGGCAAAAAAGAAAAATGTGAAGTTTTAGATGAAAATACTGGAAAACCTGAATTATGATGGGTTCTTGCTAATGTTTTTGCTCCCTGTTTCTCTTGGCCCACTTCCACTGTGTGCTTGAGGACTGCACCTGAAATTTCAGTTAGTTACAGCAGAGATCCCTGCTCATGGAGGTGCAATCCTATTTTGGGGGGTATTTTCTAGTTTCATGACTAACAGTGTTGGCACCCCTGTATTGGAGGAACCAATTCACACTACTAGATGTTTTTGTCYATCCCATCCACCACCGCTGCAGTGCTTTCAATTCCTGGATGTGTAACACAGCTCTCAGTGCATGGGCAAATTTCGAGCCAAGACACATCATAATGTCCTGAAGAATGAGCACCCTGAACAAATAGCTTCTGCTCCCCTAGAAAATCTCTGTTATTCAGGGTTTGGCTGAGTGATTGTAAGCTGCTCCTTTAGGACACAAGCTTACTGATAGTTGAATGAAATCATATTTAACAGACTAACAACAAAAGGTAAGACAAGCTTGCCTTTCATACTAAAGGATAACAACCATTCTCCTGGGAGCTGATGGCTGTTCAGTTAGTTAGGAAATCGCTGCTTCAACCAAGAAGCCTTCCTTCCTTGATATATCTTCAACARAACTTCATCTTGCATGTTCCTAGATCTAGCGGTGCATCCTGACAGTGTCTACACTTCGTATCAGGGCAATACCAAATTATCCACCCTTCCTTTTCCCCATGCCTCAGTTTCCAGGCCAAAGTCACCCAGACCCAAAAGAGTTACACGAGAATTATCATCCTCCTGCAATACTTCAAACTGAACAGCATCCCACTGTCTCYGTGGTGTCCTTGATACAGGCCTACTTTCAGGGAACTTCAGGAGAAATGCGGTGAAATAGGTAATGCTGTGCCTCACCTAACTCTATGACTCTGAGCTTGGACACAGATAGTTAAATTCTTGTATTGGACATCATGCCCTTTGGCCATTTCATTAAAGAGCTAAGCCAGGTGCTTTTCTGCTTAGTTTATATACTATATATCATTTGTATACAATTAACTGAATATGTCCTAACAAGAAATGATGCATTTGCCCTTTGACTRTAAAAGGTCACAGGTCATAAATTTGACTTAAGATGACTAGGCTACTCTATCATTAAATCTCATTGAAGATTGATTTATATTTAATATATGGAAGTTGTTAATCAAACTCCTGTGGTATGGGGGGGTTGGGGTTTTGTTTGCTTGTTTGTTTATTTTCTTGCTGGCTTTTTTGTTGKTGATTGTTGTTGTGTTGTGGTTTTTATTTCATCAGAGAACCTGCTGCCGAGAATGATTCATTTATCACAAGATCTTTAGAGCAGCAGTGTCTCATTTCTACTCCTTGCCAATCTGCATATGTCATCTTGCCACTCACTTGGAACATGAATCAGGGGGAAGTAGTCACTGTAGTGATGCTGTGTGGAAAAGAAAAATGCATTGGGCATGCTCAGTGAATGCTTTTCATGCAACTGTGAGCAGACAAATCAGGCAAGACACTTGATTAAACAGCACAAGTGCACYGCAAAGCAAATTATGATAAATTGCTAGTATTGATTACTTTTAACCAGACGGATGAGATTGTCTGGTGTTTAAATTTAGGAATGCAGCCAAAAGATACCTTGACCTCACCTGTGTTCTGGGAACCAATGCAAAATTAATTGGAGCTGTTGTTCAGGTAGAAGTCACAATTATGTGACAGTTGATTTATTAATTTAAGAGCTAGCTACAAACCAGATGCATTCTTCACTCATACATGCTTTTTGTAGTTTAGTTTTTTAATGCAGAAAAACCTCCAGGATGTTGATAGTCCTTGTTTAGTGCCTGTAAAATAATACATTTTCATTTGAATTAATGCACTTCTGATCAGCAATAAACTGTTTTAGCTTGGGCTTGTGATCACATTTTCCCTTTTGTAAATTCTGTTTTTATTTTGCTAAGTCGCCTGTGTTTCTGAATTCATAAGCATTTAACCAACTGGSACTTGGAGTCCTTCCATAGTGTGGGATTTGCAACAGTAATCTGAATTTGCAAATGCAGTGTCTTCTGGTACTGTTAATGTCAGAGAGATGTTGCACTCCAAAGAAAGCATATACTCCCCTGAATTCTCAGCACTATTGAGCAGCTGTTTCTTTTCTGGTTTTGTCAAAAGAACTGATCTCTTGTGACTGGTGGCTAACTGCCTGGTCAGTGTGGACACAGAAACTTCAGTGTACGTGGCAGAGTTTACTCTTGCAAATCTTTTCCATACGCACGTATGAAAATATCCACACCTAAACCTGTGTTCAAGGGAAAAATTCATTTTGTTACAGAGTAATTTCAATCATTCATAATCAGAATGCAGTGGCTCTGCCTTCAGACCAAGAACATTTCTGGACCTCCACAAACCACATTTTCCTCCCATCATCATATAGAAATGAAACTAAAAAAAAAAACTAAAAAAAGTCCCAAAACCAAAACAAACCAGCATTGAATAAATGATTGTAGAGAGGATTTCACACTAAAAGTCAGTTCAATAGAAATCTATAACTAAACGTAAAATTGTAGCTGGGGGAGAAAAAAAAACCAAACACATGTAAAAAGAGCATTAAAAATTTTGTAACTATTTTCCACTTTCTTTTTCTCAAGTCAGTCTTGTACTATAAAGCATAAACTTTGAATCATAGAATCATATTGGAAAAGGCCTTTTAGATCATCACCAACCCTTAASCCAGCTCTGCCAAGCCCACCACTAAACCATCTCCCCAGGTGCTGCATCTRCACCTCTTTAAATACTCCAGGGATGGCAACTTAACAAATTCCATGGGCTTCCAGTGTTTGACCCTTCCCATGAAGACRTTTTTCCTAACATGCAATCTGAATCTCTCCTGGTGTATTTGAGGCTGTTCCCTCTTGTCATGTCACTTGTTACCTCGGAGAAGAGACCAATTCCCACCTGGCTTCAACTTCCTTTCAGGTTTAGAGGGAGATAAAGTCTCCCTTCAGCTTTCTTTTCTCCAGGCTAAACAAACCCAGCTCCCCTAGCTGCTCCTCATAAGACTTTTTCTCTCTCCATAATGTATTGCTTTACATAATTTAATGCCTGAACAGTAAAAAAAAACAACAAAAAATTTCTACTCCTAGAAACCTACACAATATCTGCCCCTTTTTCTGACTGTTCTTCCCCTATTAAAATGCARTCAGACTTGTATGTGCAAAGAAATAATTCAGATTTTCAAAACAAATCTTCTGACCTTTCAATGGTGGTGTTGGTTGTGGGTTTTTTTCTTAGTCCTTTTTACCCACTGCTTTCCCTTGCTCCCTTTTTCTCTTCTCACTTGTCRGTCTACTGAAAGTAGAGCTTAGCAATTATATTGCTAAAAGTTGYAATAATTAAGTATTCAGCTCTGTTCTACTGATAATCTTGAGGTTCAAKCTCTTGAGAATTGTCAGAGTTAGAAACACATTTTCTGAGCTGGGAATTTCAGCTTTTCAGCCACATTAAGTGCAATGCAGCATTTATYTGGAAACCTGGCAGATGATGAAATATTGAACCTTAAAACAGCAGTGACATCTTGATTTATATTAGAAAGGACTGATCCTTTTCTCTTTCCAATTCCTCACCAGCATCTTTCTGTTGACTTCTGTATTTACACCAGAAGATAGACTAAAATCAGGCATAAATGGTTTTAAATGTTTCCCACAGTCTTTAAAAAATAAGCTTTTTTTTTGTTTCATCATGGAGAGTTTAGTTAGATGCAGGATATCAAGGTAGGCTGGGTTTTATAGGCATACAAATACAAATTATTTTTCCAATACCTTTTTTAAAGACTCAATAAAATATTATAAACCAGATTTTATATAAAATGTGGAACTTAAGCAAATTGCAGGATGGCATTATAAAACTTTTTACTGGAAGAATTTTGGTCTGGCCARCGTAATTCACTGGGCTATTTCAAATTTGCTGTAATGAAACTTTCATGTCGTCACATAACATTGTCTTCTGTATAAAGAGACAGATCTGTTAAAATAGTTTAAACTGTTCTATCTTACAAGCTACCCTTGTAAAGGGTTATAGGCCCTATATATCTGTAGCGAGTGTGATATCATTTTATTATTTTGCATCTAATAATTTTGTGAGGGTTTCAGTCTTAGATCAAGGCAAAAAAAAACACTGTTTAGAAGATWTTTTCCTAAATTCATATATCCCAAGATACTTTAGGGCTAGTTGAAGACTGAATACAGATATTCTCATATATCTCTATTTACAAGTGGGATGGAAAAAAAATCTGATCTGACAACAAGAGGGAGGAAAAAATTACTTAAACACAGCCCTCCAGTTCCCTTCAACGTCGTTTGATGTAGATTGAATTGTATGCTTTCATCTGTTGGACATCTGTTGTGACTTCACTTTCGTGGATTGTTTTTCTTCCCATCTAAGTCTCTCCAGTCTGTCCAGGTGTTCATAGGGCTCATTGTCTGTTGGGGTCTTTTTGACCCCAAAAAAATTAATAAAATTTTTTCACATTGTCTCTATGAATGTGAAATAATGAGCAAGATTACAGCCTGTGTAGCAAGATAAAATTTATTGTAGTAGGACCAAACTCATTTATGGTGAATGTCTCATATCTTGGCTTGATTAAATGCTTTTCAAAAAGAGCAATGATTTCCTATTGATTCACTGTTTGCAAACATAATTACAGTAGTAAATAGGAAGAATCTGATGCCAAAGGAATGGTTCAGATAACTCTGAGGGAAAGATATATAAGATGAACTATCGGCATTGTTAAAAGTAGAGATGTGTATCAGAGTTCCCATTTCAGTAACATTAACATTAATAGACTGCAGCAAATGCACTCTTATTTGGCCAAATGGACAAGTGAATCCAGTTCTGGCCTTTCATATTGAGTTTGAGTCTGACATAGATATCTTTTATGAATCCAGATCATCTTCGATAGCATCTGATCTGACATCTAAATCTTTGCTGTTGCTGGCCTTCCACCTGCCCTGTCTCTTTTGATATTTGTTCATCTTCAAATTATTATTTTTTTTTAAATGATCTTCTTGTGCAGAAAATTGTGTAGCTGATGAGGTCTGGTATGTGTCACCATCTGCGAGCACGTGGCAGAACCAGTCAACAATGGCAGGCTCCAGAGCAAGTCGCATAATATAGTTTTAGCACATAGCTTTGAATTACTTTGTCAAAAATCCATTTGAGAAAGTCAGCCACAGTATGACTTCCAGATAGTTTTGAAATATCAAATCATTTTGGCACTCTCTTATGTAAAGCTACAGACAGGGTCCTCTGTCAGCCGCACTTAACAAACATTAAGAGGCAGTTCATTCCCTGRAATGATGGCAAGGAAGGATCATTTGGACCAAAATATCAAAACAAGTCTCATTCATCCAGTATTATAATTGCATGCTTGTAGTCCTTTCTTATAATCTCTTGAGCACGGGGGAGGTCTCAGAAAAAATAATTGAAATCTGTAGAAACACAATGCTGAACTGAATAATACTGGTATAAAACCATCTAATAAAGAGGAGGGTCAGATCCATTCACGGAAGCTTCGAACACTTTTATCAGTGAAAACTCAGCACTCTCTAAGGACAGAGATAATCGTCAGAAATGGCAGAGGTCTTGTGAAATGTTTACTTGTTGTACTCATTTCATGTGAGTTTGTGCAATTATATGTTATAATACAAGGCAAGGTCTCTGCCCTGAGGTCTGTGCCATCTGCTTTTCCTGTGTTTGTTCATGGAAACATCTGAACTGTCTCCTCCAGCAGCCAATACCAGGGAAAAGTGTATACAGGCTGACCTTCAGCTGTGCTCCACTCATTATTTCCTCCCCCGYTTTTATCCCTACCATTTGCTGAAGTACCAGATATCATCTGGRTGCTCCAGGCAGATTGCAGCCAAAGAGGATAGGTGAAAATACTGGCAATGTTGTYRCTCAGMATTGCCATTTTCTATATTTTGGATGAAATGTTGAAAGATGAATGACTGATTTGAAAATATTCCAGTGTTTACAAAACAGGGTCTCAGTGTAGGTGCTGCAGTACATGGCACCTCTTGTGGGTTCCACAGTCTTGGATCCCTTTCTCTTTTGAGAATCTAAGAATGGCTGTAAGTGATCAAATTCAGAGACAATTAGGGTGAGCAGCTACCATATATTTTTTATTTGATTTGAGCTATTTGAATTTATTGCAATACTCCTGGAGCGAAGGMCTGGCACTTCAGATTTGCCAAAGCCCAATGAATTCTGTCCAGGATCTTTTAGAAATTGTACTCCTAGGAKGTATAATGYTTAATATCAAATTTATTTATTGAAAGGTAGTTGTTKTTACAAAGGATTTTTGATTTATCTAGAATGATAAAACAATCATTTCATAATGTAATACGCATTGTTATTAAAATTTCACACTGATCACTAAAACTTTGACAGCTGGTACATATGGATTTTTTTTTAAACTTTCATCTTTTTAATGGGAAGCATCATCATGATAAAACCTTGATGTATTAATTTTTTTATAAATAAATTTATATTCTGTTGCTTCCTGATATGGCCAAACTTAACACTTGAGCCTTCACAATGATTTTGCTGTAGATTGATAATAATTGATAAGAATAATTTATGAGCTCGAAATCCATTGTTACAAYTCTGCTAAGTATAAATAAAATAGAAGATACCTTTAGATATTATCTTTAAATATTTTTCATTTTTTTTTACTAATTAAAAAATAAAGATTTGAAGCTTATCTGTTTACTTTCAGAGATGAAGGAGATTGTGTGTAAAATTCCACCAGCAACAACTTGGCCTGTGATCCTATAGTGTCTTTAAATGCAAGATTTCTAATACTGTAGGGAAATAAGTTAAAAAGAGAACCTCAGTAAAAGGAGATGAAAACCTATGCTGCATGTCTTTATCCTTAATAAATGTACGACTTCAGAGAGTATCTTCTGGGGACCTGCTGACAGTTTTTATGTGAGATAATTRCAGATCAGAATGCATTATGCTGTTAACTTCAGCAGAGGGATTTTCTGTTTATTGATGCAGCTGGTAACACAGTCATAATAAAAGGTTATACAAAATTTCTCACTTTACCTTTCTATTTTATACAATCATAGAATCATAAAAGGCTT
>QVAJ01000037.1:2202649-2224708 GCA_003546035.1 Mixornis gularis
TGTTTATCAGGTTCATTAAAAATCTGATGCAGTTAATGATACGTGTGATATATGTCCCAATTATATCTCAATTTGATATGGTCCTTTTCATATGTACAGAATATGCAAGACATAGATGTAAAGAACATGCAAGGAATGACCTCTTTTAGGCTGCAGAACAAGATTTTCCAATCCTTTGCTTTTATCCTGTGTCCTGGCTTTAGTGTGGCAGCATGGAAAAGCAATCAAGTCTGGTATGAGTATAGAGGATCTAGAATTGAAGCCAAACACGTGTCCCACACGTGTGGTCAGGGTTGGGATAGGATGGCTGACTGAAAGTTATAATTGTAATTTATGGAAGTAGTGATCATTGACAACTGCTGCTGAAGTTAATGGGATTGCTGCCATGAATGCATAATGCTCTAAACAGAATGGAATATCCTAAACTCAACCAAAATGTAGATAAGGAACATGAATTGCTAAATTGTCTATTTTGACATTGTGCCTTGTTGTTGTTGTTCTTGTTGCTTGGTTTTTTGTTTGGGTGTTTTTATTTGAGGTTTTTTATATGCCACCACTCAAGATGAGCTGRGGAAATATTTTCATTACTGTTCACATTGCTTTCTGCAGCTGCAGTAGTGAACACTGCTGGGAAAGAAATTGCTGTCCTCTAAGCCACTTTGAATAATGTGAAATAAGCAAGATGAATGACATTTTGAGTTTTTGCTTTGCTGTTTCTGAAGTACAGCTATTTTTCCAACATGTCTGGAGTGATCAGGAATGGGGTTGTGGTAAAAAGAATGTWATTCTTTAGTTTCTGAGAAACTGATTTTACTGATTCTTTAGAGTACACTTTACAACACAGTGGAACTACAAAGTGTCAAAGTCAAAATCCTAAAACACTATCAAAATTTCTTTGATAAGTCCTTTGTCAGCAAAGTGTTAATGCTACATAGGAAATCAAATTCTTCTTAAAATATTTCACTCCCAACTGAGATGTTGCATCCAACTGAATGCAGTCCAGATATGTGACGATTTCCAGGAAACTCTAGATGACATTCACAACCAGATGTTCACCTGGCTTTGCTTTGCTTCTCATTTGATCCCAGAACATGACCAAAAGTTTGCTGGTGTCAGGAAAATCTTAACCCAGTTATGGTAGAAACATGTTGGAAMATACGCAAAATATTTGCAATCTTTTGTTCATAGTCAGCTGTGAATTTGTAACTGCAATGAGAATAGGTGACTAAAAATATGCTTGCACTTGTAATCCATGGGCTTCATACTTTTTCCCCTCTGTGACTGAAGAAGTTAAAGGAGTACTCAGAAAAAGTATACAGGCACTGAATTCTATTACTACAGAGCCCATATCCTTGTTATATAACAGGGAGCTGACCCTGAAAATTTGGCACAAGTCCAWTGCAACCACTCTGCCTAATGCCACAGAAAAATAGAGAATGATGTATTTTTTATAGAGCACTCTTCCAGGGTTATATTGATTTTAACTAGAGGAGGTACAGAGGATGGGAAATGAGACATACTAGTGACTCAGCACTTTTAAACGAAGGCAAGAAAGAGGGGAAAGGCAAAGAATGAAATTTTGTGCTACAGGGAAGAAAAAATAGCCAAGGATTTTCCAAAACCTCACCATTAAGACTAGATGGGTTTCCTGGAAATCCCATCCAGATCTGTCCATTTATATTGTCCATTACATATACAAAGTTTCACATTGTATGTGCATGTATTAATTTATCTGTATAATAATGTTAATTAGAAAGATTTGTTCGGCACTTTGTGTATAAAACTGGAAAAAAAATTCCTAGATCTAACGCTTTTGGAAGAACTCTGATGTGTACTCTTTTATATTGCCAGTATATTTGAGACTACCTGCTAACCAACAATTTTTGAAGGTTTAAGCAGAGAAGAGAAAGATGAGTTAGGAGGTAGTTTTTTCTTTTCTGTAGAATTATAGGGACCAAGGGGTGAGTGTTCTTCATAAACCTGATATTCTCGAAGTTCTGTTTTGTAGCAGAGGTATTTCCTCAAGCTGAAGAGCTGTATGTAAAATGTTTAGTGATCCTCCTTTTCTCCCTTTTCCTTAACTGACTTAAGGGATGTGTCATCTGTGTTTGGGTACATGGACTAAATATCAAGRCTGGCGTAGCCTTTGCAAAAGGAAATGTTGACATTTCTAGTTAGTGACAGAGAAGAAGGATGTTTACTGGCTTTTATTTGCAATGAAAATCAAGCATGGAAATAAGAAAAATATAAAGAATATGTTTGAAAACTGAATCTTTCATCCRCACCTGTATCACAAATAATAGAATCATAGATAAGTAGATGTTGGAAGGTACCTTAAAGATCAACTGRTTTCAAACACTCTGCCAAGAGCGAGATGCCTTCCATTAGATTAAGTTGCTCAGAGCCCCATTCAACCTGGTTTTGAACACTCCAAGGGTGTGGCACCCCCAGCTTCTCTGGGTAACCTGAGAACATAAAAGGAATGTTTTATTTTTCTCCCTGTTGGTCTCATGGCAAGTTTCACTGAGATTCTCTACAAATGCACATAGCCTTTCTCACTTGCTTTCTCCTCATAGGCTTTATCCACTGTGTCGTGAGCAATTGACTCAGGCCACTACAACTGGGATTCCTGGGGGGAAGGTGAGGCTCAGATGCCAGGAATAGTCTCAATGAGATGGAAATGAATTCACACAGAGACCATTGGAACAGAATGTCCTTTATGACTCCAGCTGAAGACTAGTAATCAGCTTAGGTAAATTTAAATTAACTGTCCCAGGTAAAAKCCAGTATTAGAAAATCTCTTCTTARTTCACCTTGATAACAGGGTGTTTAAAGATGTTTGGTGTTATAACTCTTATTTCATAARCATTCACACAGGTTTAAAATTCATAATTTTACAAGATTTATGGTGATTTCATATTTGTGCTTGGGACACACTATCTTTCGAGGCTTTAAGGATGTCTCAGAGTACTTAAGATCACTACGGCAAATGAAGAGAAATACAAACACCTGATACATTCACTACTGGTTTATACTTCYAAGAATTTTTTACAGTGTTTTCACATATTTTATTACATGTCACGTATCAAACATTTGGAACAATTTCCAAATGCTTCAAAAATGACACTAGTATGATATTTTAAGAGGATATAAGTTAGAATATCTCTACACKGCTAGATTCTAACAATCTGAAATATTAGTTATGAGATCATATATAAGTGATTTTAAGGCAGAACAGTTTTGAGCAATATTTTAATTGTACAAAAAATTGTCAAAGGTATTATTTATAGCTAGCTTAGAGCAAGCAGCTCTAAAAGACTTCCTGCTATAGAGCAGGAGAAGAATCCTTACAGCTCCAGTTAAAAAAAGGATTTTCCACAGTTTCTAGCTTTTTTGAAACCTACCTTTTATGACTAAAGGATTAAAAATAAAAGCTTCTAGGGTAGGAGCTAGTTATAATGGTTTGTCTTATAGTCCCTGAGAAATATAGGCACCTCTAGGGTATGATTTATCTCTGCCAAAAATACCCATCAAAACTAGGTAAGTTTAAAGATACCTATTTCTTTTCACTGGTATAAAGGGAATCTAGGGCAACTCTCAGAAAAGKAGGTACCTACAGTCTAATGGTCCATATGAGTGGAACCCTGGCTCCAGTAAATGTGAAAGCTTTGTTTATCTTGTCCCTGTGGGGCTCYGGGGAGTCCCTATTATGTCTTTTAATATCTAAGGGGACTTGTAAGAGAGACGGGTAGAGAATTTTTTTGCCAAAACTTGCAGGGACAGGACAAAAAGCAACAGTTTTTAAATGAAAGAAGGTAGATATGAGGAAGAATATTTTTTTTTTTTTTTATGGTAAGGGTTGTATGACACTGGGACAGGTTGCTCAGAGAAGCTGTGGATGCCCCACCCCTGGAGGTGTTCAAGGCCGGGTTGGATGGGGCTTTGAACAACCTGGTCTGGTAGAAGGTGTCCTAGACCACATCAGAGGGGTTGAACTAGATGATCTTTAAGAGTCCTTTGGAGCACAAACTGTTCTATGACTCTGTGACCCTGTGATTTAGCTTTTAAGTCTTTGTGCCTTCAGCCATGTGTTGCCATGGTTGGCTGCTTGGACAATAAAAGAAAAAAAAAAAACCCTAAACCYCTCAGCAATATCCTTACATCCATGAATGTTATGCTTCTTAGAAAATGCTCACATGTAAGGTATTAATTACTAAGATCTTGGGAAGCTAATAGAGAGCTTAATCTAAAAAAAAATCAGTTGGTGAGATTAACAGAGGAAGTTTCAAACTTCATAACTTGACTCCACTCACTGAAAATATTGACCATAATCATTATTCAGAGATACATCAAAGAAATGCAGTTGTTCTTAGCTGGGGAATATAGCTTTACTGAAGACAGTGCTACTGTATCACTTTATACCCATTGAAGTTTTGGCCAGAATAAACATCAGATTTTTTGAAACTCAGTGCCATTCTGTCTGGCATTAGACAAGATACTGAATAACCTCTGCTAGCGTTTGGTTAGTTTTTAAAGCTGCAAGATCTGTGACAAATAAATCTGAGGACCCAAAAAACTGAAGACCTCCAGATGAATTTCAGGTTTCTTTGTCACACACCACATGAATAAACCAAGGGGACACATTTAGAAACACAAAAGTTTGGAAATAAACTTTGAGGGAAGGATTAACACATAGTGCAGAGTGACTTTCCCCCTTTTTGACACAGATATGCATTGAACTAGAACAGAGTGTTAGTTTTTATTGAATGTGAAAAGTGAGTAACATTTAGCTTCTTTATAGAAGGCGTGAAAAGGTCAGCTGGAAGTTTTATTGATGGTGTTTGAAGGAGAAGTTTGCTTGCTGTAATGCAAAATTAGAACTTATTTGGACAGGGGAAATTGTATYAAGAAAGCAAGTCCTGTTCCATAGGACAATTACATTTTAACCCCTCTGGGTAATTATGCTACTGTCCAGTGCTCTATGTCCATGTTTCAGGAGAAAAATCTCTAAGGACACCTCTTAGATTTAATCTAATATCCAAGCTTCATTTGCTACACAGTACTGATTTGGTTTTAAAGGACAATACATTCCCATAGGTGTCCAGAAACCAAAATAACCCCCCATTTATATGCTTGTCAATTATTAGCCACTTATTTTTACTGTCTTAAACTTCTCTTAGAAATAAAAAATTTACATCTAACRTTTTAAGATTAAGCAATTTAGCATCTTGGGGAACTGCACTTTATGTTCCATTACAACCTCAGTATAAATGTACATCATTAAGCCCACCTGACAATTAACTTCCAACAGTTGTTCTCTAAAAGACAGATGCTTTTCAGTGAAAAGAATCATGAGCACTACAAATGTCTGGTCTAATGGCCATTACTAATGATTATTAATACAGCTAATAACAATAGTCATGTTTGAAGTGATTTTCAATAAAAGTACTTAATGATTTATGAAATGTTTTTCTCTGTCAGCCTTTGTGAGGCAAGTATTTTAAATTACGTGTTGTTAAATGATGATACACATAAGTCAAGAAATGGTTATGGTAATAAAGTGTGACATATGGAGAAATGGAAATGAGGGAAGAAAAGTGATTAAGGCATTGGTCTTGTCATTAAGAGACCAGCAGTCTGTATATGGTTATTGGTGTGAATTTGGGTGCTTAACTTCATTTTTTCTGCTCTCTTGTTGCAAAATGGARATGATAATTTACTATATTAGTAGCATATTAATATGTGGAGCTGTATTGAACTAAGCAAGTATGAATATACTTGACAATCTGCAGAGATCTGTGTGAGGAGCCTGAGCCCCTTCCTTCAGGGCTCCATTGACAACAGCATGAATTATTTTGTTCTGTTACTTGGGGTTGCCCCTAAATTTTTTTTTTAACACTCATTCTGCAACTTCACCCTGCTTCAATTTCTCTCTTTTATTTTCTTATCCAGGCTCAGAAAATCTAACTCGTAAGCATGTTAAKCTGCTCTTCATGAGTCGAGTACCTCATTTTTGACATTTTGAGATTTGTTAAAACTCAGTTTTGTACCAGCCTCACTGTTTGCTGATCTTATTGGCCTCAGCAGCCACCAGTAACTGTTGTGCATGACTTTTGTGTTTATCTGCTCCCACACCACTGTCCTCAATACTCCTTGGTCTGTTGCCCTGAGTTTTCTGCCTTCGGTCTTTGTGTGGAAGTTTTCCCACACAGCGTCATGTAAACAATGTCTATTTTCAAAATGTTTGCATAGTTCCCCTCTGAGAGAACTATGATTGATGGTSATGTCCACCATCCAGGTTGTAGAGGTGGCGACCTGTGTAGCCAATCYCTTGACCTCTGTAAAAATGTATATAATGGAGTCAAATTTTTGAATAAAGTGGAGAAGAATTGTTCCCTCACGATGCTCTGTAACTGCTTCTTTTTCTGTCCCTGAAGTGGGACACTCCCAGCCTCAACAAACCACATTGGTCCTTGCTGGGTTTGCTAGTTTTGGTTCAGCAGTAGATTTTCCCAGAGAAACTCCACAATGGCAGGCTCAGCTCYAGGCTTTTACAGGAAAACAAGTAAACTAAATACTTTAAAAACCTGGGTTTTCATTACATAATTTTWWAAAAAAAWTATTTATAAAAAGAATGAAGATTTTTAACAATACTGAATTCTGATGTTTAATAAAAAAAATAGAAACATTCGTTCTTACTTTTAGAGTATTCGTATTAGCTTCTTCTGAATGATGCACAATGATGATAAAAGGTAATAACTTGATATTTGATTTTCCACTTAGATTGTAGACAAAGGCTTTCTGGAGCTCTCTGTACATAATATGCTGTAGGAACTAGACAATACACTTGAACCAGAAAAAGGGTTGACACAGCTTAAAGTACTTAATGTAGAATTTGATAGAGAATGTGCACTTGGGACTCTGAAGACTGAGGTAATTGAAGCACTGAAAACAATCGTTAGTCCAAATATAATTTTCTGTCTTTTTCTAGCTGGGATACCAGAGGCAGTTTAACTAAACTAAATGATCCCATGTCCCAAAACACTTTTAGAGGCTCTAATTTCACAGACATATCCTATTGCTTCTTCTGGCTGTGCTAGCTCAGGAGCCATTTAGGTATCTCTGCCTGGGACTGTGTTGTGACCAGGGGGAGGATGTTGCTTTTTCCCCCCTCCTCTATAYGCATATACTTCAGATTAGTGCTGATTAAACTATTCAGAATTTCTTGTGAAACCTTCAGAGGCTTTAAAGATCAGGCCACACAATTGCAGTACATTTCAGCATTTTGCACAATTTACACTGATATGATCCTAGCAGGATGAAATTCATAATGAGCCCATATTCCTCTACACAGCTAAGGTGCAATTTATACATTTTCAGTAAATTTTGCACCTTTTCATTATTATTAATGTGACATTTGAAAAAGCCTGGTGATGCAAATCTTCCTCTCTCTTCCGAGAAGCTGGCTGGAAGGACACGTTGGCCTGGGTTATTACCAAAGCTTTCAGCATTAATTTATATCATTTTCAAGTGCTTTTGGGACACTTTTCTYGCATATAATTCCTGCTTTCTCTACTTGACTCCAGGCTCTCTCTCCTGGTCATGGTGACTGATTTGAAACCACTTAGCTTGTATTTGATGCAAGGGACATCATGTAGCCAAGCCAGCTTTCCTGCCATTTAAAGCATTTTTCACCCATTTGCTATCCCTTTTTTTCCTTTCTTTTAAAAATAAGCAATTTCCCACATACCCCCAAAGCAAAATTTGCCTAAAAATGATTAACCCCCCCCAATACTCTGAGCTTTTTGCACAGATTGAAGTAATGACTTTACAGGTCACACATGAAGTTTTCTTGGAATATATTGGGTCACAATGGAAAGCTTTTAAAAACATCTTTCGTAGGTTAGACTCATATCCAGTATGGACTCTTACCTGTTGTGTGATGAGGGTAAAATATAATAATTATTTCTTTAATATGATCAGCAAATATATGCTCTCAATCTCAAAGAGTATTTAAGATACATACTCTATCTGCTTCAGCTGATGTGCTGTTCTCAAAACTATACTCTTAGAAGGAGTGATTTTCAAGTTCCTAGTTGGCATGTATGAAAATGGGTTAATTGATTTCAGGAAAAATAAGGTTGCCAGTGCCACCTGAGAATCCAGATGTGGTGTGACATTTAGGAAGAAGCAAACACACTCACAAGGCTCTTTAGGCTGTCTTGACAGAGCAATTAAAGTTTTACTTGGATTTCTGAGACAAATAGCCAAAATAGCAATCACTTTCCTGTTTTGGAATGAAATAGAGATTAAGCTAAGATTTCCTGAACTAGTGTTTCCTAAATATATAGAGTCCAGAGGAGACCATTAAGTTGATKACAGGGATGCAACACCTCTCTTATTAAGACAGGCTGAGACAGTTGTGCTTGTTCAGTCTGGATGAGAGAAGGCTCCTGGAAGACCTTAGAGAACCTTCCAGTATATGAACAGGGCTACAGGAGAGCTGGAGAGGGACTGTTCATGAGGATATGTAGTGATAGGACAAGGAGAAATGGCACTAAACTGAAGCGGGCTATATTTAGATTAGATTTTGGGAAGAAATTCTTTTCTGTGAGGGTGGTGASTTACTGGCACAGGCTGCCCAGAGAAGCTGTGGACTCCCCATCTCAGGAGGTGCTCAGGAGCAGGCTGGATGGGTCTTTGRGTAACCTGGTCTAGTGGATAGCTTGTCACCCATGGCAAGAGGAGTTGAAACTAGAYGATCTTTAAGGTCCCTTACAACCCAAACCATTCTATGATTCAAATAAAATAAAATAAGTCATTTTATTCCAACAATGCAGTTTTGGCTGATGTAATGGATATGAGGTTTATCTCACCTTTATGCAGGACTGGTAGAACTGCGTCCATTTCCCAACCATGTCATATATATTTTTTTACATTTCTTTCTCATCCTTAAACTCTGAGATCCTTTGTTGCTGACCGCAACGGTGTGTAAACATAGATTTTGTTTTGCATAAGTAGATGGGTATAAAGCTGAGCCTTGATTTGTCTTGGATACTTTGAAGTATTGTTAGAGTAGGCAAGATAGTAACATTAACAACAACAACAACAAAGACGATAATAAGAATACTACAAAAAAGGAAACAATACTTACATCTCATGTCTATTTAGCCCTTCTCTCACAYTACAGCTGGAATAGGAACTCTTTCAGAAATTTCAGTGTTAACAATCCACATCCAAGTTCAGTCCTTTGCCCTTGTGGTAGAGGGCTATAAAAAACAATTTATGTTCAAAAAATTGGAAAAAAATTTGCATCTGCATGCAAGCTATGAATTGTTGATGCTGACATCACCCAATACAGTAAAAAGAAACTGGTAAAGAGCAATCAATAAGCTCAAGGCACACAGCCATGTCTGATGGAATGTTCCGTTTTGGTTTTGTTGTCTAAAATCCTGTGGCTGAAGTCACTTTTGAACAAGGACATGTTCAAAAGCAAAATTTTATTAATAGGCCCCTGAAAGCAAAGAGGCAGTTAACAACTTTGGAAAATTTATTTAGATGTGCTACTGGAAATAAAGAAGGGAAAAGAACTGTTGCGTGTTTGAAAGATTTGCAAGAAAAAAAAAAAGATAGAAAGGAGTTATGACTAAGGGCAATGTACTGATATTCAGTACATTGAAAAACTGAAGAAGCTCATGAATAAAAACATCCTGAAAATAGGTGTTTTAGAATTCCAAGCTTTGTTTTTGGTTCATTGACATAATTTTGGTAGTTTTACTGTTGTCTTAAAGCACAGTTTTAGCTAAGACCCCAATTAAGATTCAGCTCCCAAAATAATAACTTTCCAAAATTTTGCTCTCACAGTAACAGTTGTCATTCATTCTCACTTAGAYCATGCGGGAAAAATTCAGGTRCCTAAGCAAAGGATTTAGGGAAGAYCTTTTACCCRTGGCTTAAGAGACAGCCRGAAGCCRGAGCATTGAGACTGGCAYRAGTGCCTKTGTTTGCACAGACAAATCACCGAAGTCCCTAAATTGCTTCCTTCTTCAGACCACGTCCTCACATACACAGGCACATGCACACACAACCCTTTGACTGAAACTGAATAGGTGAGTTGTTTTGAGATGAGCAAACTATTTGCTGCCACTTACATGGAGACCTGCTAAGTGGTAAAGTTATTAAGGACGTGATCAGATGGTGACAAGCAATCAAGCAGGGACATTCAATGAAGTGAGTTCCTCTTTTCAGAAAATGTTACCAACCTTCATTTGRGCATGAGTAACTCCTTTTGGCATGCCCTTAATGAACTGAAAYATGAATTGAAATACATTAGTCTAAAGAATTATCATTGTCTTTGTTTAATTTAGACATTTTTACTTTGTGTTACAATAGATAAAGAGTGTGCAKATGATTAGAACCTACATTTCAAACAAGCAGTGTTTGAAATCTTCTACTACCAACAGTTATTTTGGGTGTTGTGGCTAAAGTGCTTAACAGAAAACCAAGTCAAAAATGGCACGGAGTACCGGAGTACCTCAGCCTCCTGCAAATTCCAAGTAATCAGGTCTTCCATTTCCTTCTGGGGAGAGCCCACATTTCCCCTAACCTTAGCTTTGCATACACACACGTCTCTAGTTCCTCCTGTTTATTCCCCATCATGCCTGAGTTAACACAAAGACATTTAAGCTGGGACACTGATGAAGCCAAGCWACTGGTTGGAGAGGCTGGAATGTCTTTGTGCTGCTATTCAGATGGTCTTCCTGCAACTTATTTATGATTTGAATCAGTGATGCTCTGCATGACAATTATTGCTCTTAAAGTGCTTCTGTAGTTACCATTATTTGTCTTGTGGGGGCTTTTAAAAGATTAATTTTATTTTATTTTTTGGTTCAGTCATTTTGGAAATCATGCATTATTTGGTTTGGGCACAATACAGTGGCTGGTTTCATTCCAGCCAATATAATTCAGTAATTTCAGTAAATTTCACATGAAAATGTTACACTCAAAATCTTGTTTATAGAAAAAGAATAAGCTCAGTTCCWGTGTGTGTATATATATCTATATATATACACACRTGCACATACATATATATAGATATAAATAAACAAACCTAAGAGTTTGTAGCTTGTGTGAGTCAAATCCAGGAATTGTTACTTATTGAAATATAAAAAAAATAGAGAGAAAAGGGATTATGCAATTAAAACTATTATACATGCATTCCTCTATCCCTTGTCCTGGTGTTCTGCTCGCCCTTCCCCTGCTCCTCTGGGTTCCAGGTTTAGCACTTTCATTCTACTGGTTGTTTTTTGGGAAGTTGTTCCAGAAAAAATGTCTGGAGCCCACCAGTGTTCATGCTGATGATTTTCCCTTCCTTGCCCTAGTAACCATCTGGTGCCCAAGTTCAGGTTTACTTAATATGCTTTTATGCCTACACCTTCATCTGCAGCTCCACATTACATCCTGATTTTCTGTCTTATGGTACCTATGTCAGATATAACTCCTTTGTCTCTGTTACCCCTAAACCCACTTTTGTCCAGCTCCAAACCTTTATTTCTTTAACTGTGCATGGGTGAATTGCCCCTAATGCCAGCCTGTGCCCCACTGGTCATCCCCTCCCTGTGCCCTTCTGTGCAATGTTCTGTGTCTCCCCCTCCCAAGAACTCTGCTGTCGTATCAGGCTTTTATCTATCTACACTACATCCTTGTCTAAGAGCTGTAAATCAGAATCATAGGATCATAGAATGGTTTCAACGGGAAGGGACCTTAAAGATCATCTGGATCCAATCSCCCAGTCATGGGCAGAGACACCTTCCACTAGACCTTGTTGCTCAAAATTTCATCTAAAATGGTCTTGAAATATTTCATTTTGCATGGAATAACAGATTTTTATTTCATTGTTAACAATCAACAGATTGTTATAGTCCTGCTATGTAGGAGTCAACACTGTCATACTATTACATACAAACATACACCTGCTGTGAAATTGCTGTCACAGGTAAACCAAGTAGAGAAAACCTCAAGATGTTTGGCAAAGGTTCAGCCTGAAGAACCTAAGAAATTTCAGTCYTGAGGTCCTGCAAACTCAGCACAAATCTTATGAACAATGAAACTTCTGTAATACAGGGTGAAGGATTCCAAGAACTATCAACATCTGTAACATTCCTATATATGATTTATATAGAAATATCTCTGCTTCTAATTAACTAAAAATTAACTAAACCACCCTGATCATAAAATTTCATGTCATATGAGGAAGAAAAAAACCTCTAGTGAATAGATAATGGAATACAGTTTTGATATTGTACTATATACTTATTTAAAAAGTCAATTTTGTAGATCTGGACAAGTCAGATCCTTGATTTTAACAGATGTGAAATCTGGAAGCACAACAGCTGTGACAACTCCCTGTTCCCAGCYCCAAGAATCAAGCTGAGTGTGTATTCCCTACAGGCACACATGCAAACACATATATACAATACACATGTAAATACACCCATGTCCAGGCACACAGGCAACACTCAGCACTCACACAACCAAAAATGACACCAGCAGCCTCATTCTGTTCCTTGATGTGTCTAATCAGGGTGAAGGTGTGTTAGAGAGGAATACACATATTTATCTAGGCTTACCTGTGATGTGGTGCCACCCAGGAGATGGGCCCAGACCACCTGTCAGCCCCATAGCTGCCCCTAGGTCACCCACSTGAATCCCAGTGTACTACAATGTCTGACCCTTGACCTACAGGATCAGAAGAAGCATAAAAGGTTTGACCTATGCAATCCCAATTTCTGTGTTGAGTTTTTTAAAATGTTTTTATTTTGATTGTCATATTAATCACCTGTCAAAGAGCATTTCTTAGCTTTGAAAGGAACTGTGTCCATTTTCTTCAGTTCAATAATCTGAAACTGCCAAGAGTGAATGGTTCACCTCACTGTGAATAAACTCAATTGTATTTGTCATTTTTGAGCTTGCTGATGGTTTCTCTCCTTAGCAAAGTGCAATATTTTGTGATAGAGGAAATATTGTGTATTTAACTGTATACTGGGCTTTGCAGTTTTCATGAGTGGGTTGATTATTGATGTGTATCTCAGGAATGAGGAAGAAAGTCTGTGTACATTAATGATTCCAGAAAGAAAGAACAATAACTTATGCAACACCTTTCACATGAATGCTGTTTATTAGTTCTGCCAAATCTATTTCTAYATCCTTAATTATTGATCAGGGCTCTATTTTGTTATGTGCCTAGAGGTACAGGYGAAAATGTGCCTTTTCCTGAAGATTTTCAGTTTTTCTTCAGCTTAACACTTCTCAGCTTCTCCTACCACAACATCCAATTAAATAAGATAGCAACCCAGTAGAAGAGTTTTTTATCCKTAAACTTAGAATTGCTAGAAGTTTAGAAAAGATATATGAATTCATCTGTTGGCATACACAATTGTTTTTCCCAGTCAGAGCTGGATGCTTCAACTCCCAACCAATGAAAAATGTCAGATGTCCATCAAGATTTGAAGGACATGTTCTGATTCTAAAATAGAACCTTTGCCCAAGATTTTACTGACAAATGAAYGCCTTGAGTTAGTATCATTGGTTTAACGCAGTTATTTGCCATCTGCTTGGTTCTCAGTGACCAAATAACAGCAGCTTCAACAGTGTTTGTCTCAATAATAGAGCTTGAAATAATAACAACAATAATTAAAAAAACCCTAAAAAATCCCCCAGCAACAGAGAGTTGGAAGAGAGAGAAATGATCACTGGAGGCCCAGCTTTTTTTACTGTGCAAATATGTTTGATGTATCACATAAATGACCAGGATAGATCAGCATGAAATCAGCATTTAATACAAATGTATTTCAGGCTAGATCCTGGATATGTTAGAATAATGTTTATTTTTTTATGCCAAACTTACTTCAGAACCATGACATAGATTGAAGCATCATGACATACGCTATTTTTTTAGGTTCCAMTTGCCATCTGTCATGCATATTTTAAAGAAAACAGCAGCAGGTAGAACCTTAAAAGAGATTAGAGGGGCCCTRAAAGAAAAATATCACTTAGGCTGAAGTCTACCTGACAGATTATGATACAGGTGATGGGAGGGATGCAACATCCCTTATTGCAGCTGGAGAATCCAATCTTTCAGAGAATCATAGACATAATGACATTGCCAGTAGTACATCTTTCACAGTCTCAAGGATGAGTATTTTTAGAAATAGAAGTAAATACGGCATTCTCCAACTGAGAATTTCTAGTGTAGGGCTATTGGTATATATGTAATCAAAATGCAAAGCAACAAAATACAAAGCCTTGGAGAATTTGGGGTAAAATGTTTCTTGTATATGAGTATCTCAAGACAAAAGTGATGTTTGAAGGTCTTATACCATAGTAAATTGCCCAGAGAAGTAGTGGATACTCCATCCCTGGGAGTGTTCAAGGCCAGGTTCGATGGGGCTTTGAGCAGCCTGGTCCAGTGGAAGGTGTCCCTGCCCATGGCAGGAGGGTTGGAACCAGATGACCTTTTAGGTCCTCTCCAACTCTAACTTTTGTGCGATCTTATGATCTTTTGCATTTAATGTAAATATATAATCTACTGTTTCTTAGACTTATTTGTGGTTTTCCCAAAAAAGAATAGCTCTTGGGAAAACARTTATACCTTAAAATCCCTAAGGTTGTAGTCACCAGCTGTAAAATATGCTAAAGAAGAGGTGTGACTCACAAATCAGGACTAGGAGTAAGAGAGCTGTGTACATCAGTATTCTTTCCAGCATTCAGACAAAGCAAACAAAGCTAAATAATTCAGTGAACTTCTTTCACCAACTACTGTTGTTACATACAGATTGTTATCTCAAAGGGAACAACACAGGGTGGAGGGAAAGCGGGGTGAAATGTTAAATACATACTTTAGTGTATTGATATGGAYAAAAAAAGATGTGACAGGCCTAGTATGCAAGGTCAGAAATGATGTAAAAGAGAACACCCCCAAGGAGACTGCTGAGCCTGACTTTAGCCAGGCACCTGTTCAGAAATGCTGCTGGGTATTTTGTTTTTAAAATAGCCAAGATAATAAACAGCATCTTGTCCCAAAGATGAGTTGTCACACACCGATGCTGAGAACAAAGAGAATTTCAAATTCTGAGGCCACAGTTGTATTTCTGATGAGATTAATGATASCTAAGAAATGATAACAAAAATAACCTAGGAATCTGACTGATAAAAGTTTTGTCTGTTTCTATTATATGTTTAGTTCAGTTAGCACTGCTGGCAATCAGCTCTTTTGACCCTGCTGAGATATTTGCAGGCTGAGCTCAAAAGAAGAAACATCTGCTGATTTGATCAGAGGAGCATATGGTTAGAAAATTAAGATGTGGAATCGTAAAGTAGTAATAGGAAAGGAAAAAGATTGTGGTTTTAGTCAGAAATGAAAAGTTTACAAGTTTCTCCAGGAGAAGGAAAAAAAAAAAATCCAATCTTTTTTTTTTTTTGGTAGAGATTGAATCACAAAGCAGATTCTCTACTAAAAATGTTTCACATATGTAACAGTTTCAGCAATTTTCTCTTCTGTTCCTGCAAGCGAAGCTTGTCCTTTCATGAAAACCTTCCTCAGTGTCCCTCTTACAAGAAATAGAATATCTGTAAGATAAAGCCTTCAGTGTATGCAATCCTTTACAAAAGGCTACTGAATAACCAGATTAAATTGTGGGGTTTAAATGAAGGCAAAAATATCAGGAGACAGTAAATGAAATTTCAATCTAATATCACTTTATCTATTAACTATTTTCAAAAAACATATTTACCTATTTTCATATTAACACACATTAACTATTTTCAGAAGGCAGATGCTTCTCTCCATGCTTACAGACAGAAGCTTCTGAGATGAGTGAATGATGAAAGACTTACTAGAAATCAGCTATTTTAATCTCGAAAAGAAGAAGGCAGTTATTTAAAATGAAGAGGCTATCTTATAATAAATTCTGTTTCAGAAACTCAGGGGAAATAGTTGTTTCTTCTGCCTATGTATGTCAAATGTTCCTTTGGATTTTCTCTTGATTCACTTTCATGTAACTTTATTCAGAAACAGATCCATAATGCAGGTTTCATATTGTCATTTTTGGATAAAAATCTTGAACTGGTGGTTTGTGAAATTATTTTTTACCCTGCCTATGGCCTTTTTTTTTTTTTTTTGCAATGTCTTTGACTTCAATATTTATTGCCAGGATTTCAAATGCTGTTATTCCAAGTTCCTAGAAAATTTTGGAGTTCATAAAACAAAAGTGAACTCATAATAGTAAAAGATTATTTTCTGTTATTATTTGCAAGGTTTTTAAAGTTTCCTATTTTTATGAAAACCTTGAAAACTTTACAAACTGTGAAATTTGCATGTGAAACCATGTTTTATTTAAAGAGGTTAACACAACAGAGGTAGGGGAGAACCAAACTATTCAAGAATAAGTACTAGTACTTATCTCTGCTAACATTGAGTTTAATAGTACTGGGAGAAAATTATTTCCAAAACACTTTTCAACTAGGTATATTTATGCCATAAATTAGATGTTATGAGGAGTTTTTAATGTCAACATAATCTTATATTTTTTTGCGTAATATGTTTTCCTCAGTGTTTGTCAAATTATTTATTTCATTCAGAAAGGGTTCATGTCTAAATCTCTGATCTTCCCTAAACCACTGGACTTTTCATATTATGTGAAGGAAGGATAAATATGAACCAATAATTATGTTCCTCTTGTATGTGAACTGAAGATGAGACAGAGTTTGGTGATTTTTTTATTCTTCAAACTATTTCCTAGTAAATGAGATGAACCACAAGACAGGAAGCTGATGAGTTTGTTCCCTGCAACATCCCATCCATGTTTGTCACATCATGTTAACACAAGAGGTCCAAAGCAAGAGAATTAACTGACTGGAGATTTTGGCCCTTTCAAACAAGTTACTGGTTGGTTGGCTATTTTAAGAGCTGTTTATATCTATACTGATTATGACAAGACACATTTAAAAAATTTAATAATCTGCTTTCTCAGCTGGCTAATGCTAAATATCAGCAGAATGTAAAACTCAAGGTTCATTATCAAACATTGCTTCTGTAAATGAGGAATTTCCACATTAATTTCTCTAGTATATCTTTAATTTTAAATTATCCTGTAAGGTTAAAATATATAGCATGTTTTTGATATAGATTTCAAAGGATTATAGCTCTTTTCTTGAGATGATAAAATCTGGATAATCTTGGCAAAATATACTCTGTGGGATAAAGTATAAATGTTATTCTCCTCCATTTCACCCTAGTCTAGGTGCCAGTTTTAGATGCCTCTGTCCATTCATTTTTACCATATGAATCTTTTAAGGAGTAATAATGCAAAGCAGTATGAAATCAGGTGGCCAGTGATATCCTTGCATGGGTAGGAGTAGGACAAGGTCTATCAATCTGCTTGCATCTAATTGAAAATCATAATGGGAATTAAATTGCGGATCTGTTATATTTGCTCCTGAGGTTGTGTTTTGAGGCTTTGTATAGTTTTTTTTGGGACCTTACACTTGTGTGATATGTCAGAGTATGGATGTTATCAATATGTAGAGGCTACAGCAGGTGTCTCCACAGTCAAACAGTGCTGACAGTTGGGTGTTTTCCAGACTGAACTGGTATTCAATGCTTTGATTTCTTCTTTTTTCTTTCTTTCTTTTTTTTTTTTTTTTTTTAATTTTTTCAATTATTTTTAAACTTTCATCCTTACTTGTGTAAAATATAGACAGTCAATAATACAATTTCAGTAGCAGACATACGGGATTACTGCTCAGCTATACAGACCTATTTAATGTAGCAATGCAACTCAGAAATTTTTGTATCATAAAATTGATGTTGTTTGTTTCTCTCTTGGTCATTTTGTGGCTAAAAAATGAGTTTTATTGGAAAAAAGAAGGCAAATTAAATATGAGAGGGTTATTTCTAGATTGTGTTGACATATAGTTTTATCCTCTTTTACTGTAGTTGTTTCCTTTGAACGATTTGAGATCAAAAGGAACCAGCCTGTTTGTTGAACTTGGTTCCATGACAGCACATGAACAGATGTCCATCCAATCATTTCTCTTTCAAGCTCACCACTTAACAAAGGGCACTTCCATGTGTTGAACTAGTTATTCAGTCTTGATCTCAAGTGCTGAAAGATACATGATGTGCTTTCATTAATAATAACTTGCAAATTTTCCTCATTATTTCTAGCCTGAAATCAGTTTACTTGATTTCAATTTCCACCTTTGACATCTTGTTATGTCTTATGCTTCTCAGATTAAAAAGCCCTTTGCCATAAAAAGCATTCCTCCCATGTAGACTTTTAAAAGCCGTGTTCAAGCCATCATTTTCTTAATAGCTATCAGGTATTTGCATGATACCACACATGTAAAGGAAACTTTGGCATGTTTGTTGAAAAACAATGTCCAAATAAAAGACTTACTAAAAGAGCAGAGAGCTCTACTGTGTTTTGGCTCTACTGGCTGGCCTTCATAAAAGACAACAGAAATCCTTCAAGAGACTGAAGGATTGCTTGATCCTGTGTTTGGGAGTTGAAAGTTGTATAAAACCAAATTAAAATGCAAATTTCTAAAGTTAACAATAAGAAGTCATTTGTAGTGAAAGTCACTCTGAAGTGGCTTTGTCACTTGAAATGTTTGCACAAAAATTGAGAGATTCTGAGAGGACCAATTCTACTTATATGTATATGATAATATACCCTTTAATTCCTGTGGTTCAGTAAAGAAATGGAATTAGTGAGAAGTAATTATGAGTCCAGGAAATGGCAAGAGGAAAATAGTGGAGAGATAGACATACTGATGTCAGCACTTTTTGAAAAATCAGAGCAAACCACTGTCATCAAAACATCTCAAAAGCAGTGAGTTTGTTAAGACATTAAACACAGCTGATGTGGGTTTTATTTTGAGGTGGTTTGAAAAAAAAAAAAACCAGAAACAAAGTGTCACTGTAGTAATACCTTCATCAGAAACTATGAATCTCCATACTCTCCAACCAGTTAAATGTTCCATAGAAGTTTAGAAATGGGACAGAACATCTTGACACTCTGATGTTGCTGCACTAAAAAAATAAAATAAAAAAGAAAGAAAAAAGAGAATATCACATAAAAATCCTGGTTTGTTTTGTTTTGAAAGTTACTAGGGGATTTTCAGTACCTTTTCATTCCAGAAAATGCAGCATAAGGACTTTGTTTTYATTTTAGTGTCTAAAGGAAATATCTGCTTTAAAAATAACTGGTGGCAAAAAACACAATTCCCACATGACCCCCAGATCTTTTTCTCTTGATAAATGTATACAGATGAAAGACAGTAGGTTAGAAACACAACTCCATAGAGTTTGAATAATAAAACTGTGAAGTTTGAACATTGCATATGAGCTGGTGGCATTCTCATCTTGCACAAGATGCAAACATCAAGATCAGTATGCAAAAGTGCGCTTCAGATTCTTCCCATAATGAAAATTTACCTCACTGTTTTTATTACCGCACATTACAACAAATACGATTCACAGCTATAACAAAGGGTAAATTTTGCCTTCCCTACTCTAAATATACCAAGGTATTGTTGATTTTGAAGAAGAGTACTTATACACTGCATAAGGGAGATGTGGACCCTAAAGGATCACTTGGATTTGASCTGGCAGCTCAGAAAAGGAGCACTGTTTAAGCCAACATTTCAGTGCGATGTAAACTGAAGTCCCAGGGATGTTAGAGAAGGCTTTCAGTTCTTTAAAGCTTAAATGCTGCTCTGGGTAAAGCCATTAAAACAAGTCATCAAATACGGCTTTACCTTTAAAGTACAGCCAAATAATTTGWTCCCCTCAGTAAACAAAATGCAGACACTCATCAAATGCAGTGTAGCATCTGAAATGAAAATATCTCCAAACTTTAGGTAGACTTACTATGGGACTCTTCTAATGGTGTTTGCTGACATCTTTTGTGTATATATATATATATATATATATATATGGATGTCTTGCGAATGTCACAAAATACAGCCTTCAAATATCTTAGTTGAGGCTGGGTCTAAAAAAGGATATTGTTCTTCCCAAAGTTTAGGAAAAAATTTAAGAATTTTTTTACCTGGTCTCATCTAAACATCTAATTCAGGAGAATGAAAGAGTGTCTCTATCATTTTCCGTCTGAATGGGAGTCTAAGATTCTTAATTTCATTTTCGATGTCTACGTACCAGCAAATGGACCCTGCACCTGCAGTCAGTAGGCACCTCTCTCTGAGCATTTGTGCTTATCAATCCTCCTGTGGGTATCCACTGGTTATCTGGGGTAATAAAATGAGTGATTACACCTAAGTCTAGCCTACATAGGAACACCAGCTGATGCTCTCTGTTTTACCAAGTGCAGCAGTGAAGTAAAAAGTGAGAAATCTTGTGGGTTGTAGGTATACTTTTAGGATGTAGTTTCACAGGATGCTTGCGTAGCATACAAAGGCAGCTGAGGTTATTTCTACAGTCCTGTCTTCCTCTGATGTGGTTTGTCTCTGTCTCTCCTGTGTTGGTACAGCTGTTTGTGGGTTTGTGGTTTACTGCCTCACTGAGATGAGCACATTAGAAGCAGTGAACTGTGAGGGTTGGACTGGGGTTGTGAACTTCTTATGSTAGCTTTGCTGCCAATACTATCATCATCTAAAACTGCAGACTGTGTCTCTTCACACAGGCTCAATAAAATTGATTGTGASTTTTAAGTGAGCTGCTATTACTATAATTAGTATTTGAAACTCATTTATAATTATCCATATGGTTTTCCTTGTGGTTAATTTTCCCCAAGAATGATACATTTAATTAACTTAKATATCCTTTAAGTGATTATCTTGCTTTTTAAAAGCATCAAACTTCCACATGTAAGTGTGGATGTCCCGAGTTCTTCAAGACCATGCCACTATTCTGTTGTCATTTCATGCTCCTTTCTTGACAGCATATACATGCTCCACAAATATTAGTTAATAGCAGCTAGAGTACATGAAAAAGTTGGGTGTTTTATATATGAAAATAATGTTTCAAATATYTTTCCCCCATACACCCTAATTTTAAATTACAATATTTTTTAGGGGGAACATCTACCCAGAGGATAAGCTCCAGAATAAAACTGAGGTTAAAAGACCCTMCAAAAGTCCCTTATTTTGGATGACCTAGAGGAGCTACTGGTAAGGGTCAGCAGGAACACACCATTGKTTAGAGTAACTAATTCAAAGTTGTTCTTGAAGTGTCAGGGGCTGACATCATCAGAGAGCAAACTGCTGAACTTGTTTGTATATGGCTCAAGGTAGAGAAATATAATGAAATTAAAAAAGCTTCTTATTGTTRATTCTTGAATAATGTGACTTTTATAGATTATTACTTTTTGTAGTRTTTGTTTCTGAAACCTAAGTTGCACTCAAAAAATTAATGTTTCCCCTAGTAATAAGGCTTTCTAATCAAAGATATTTGCTCACAAAATCAATTCGATGACCAATGTTCATTCCTGAATCCTTTTTAAGTGGCTTAATTCCTAGTTAGGCAATTTAAAAAGTGCCTTTYTCAAAATCATACTCTACTGTACACCTCAGAGTGTTTCAGGAACTTRTGTTTACAGAGGAACAAGTGAAGGTCAGTTTTAGTCTGATGAAGAAAGTAGCTGGATGTTCAGCTGATGCAATGTGAGCTCAAGATGTTCTCTTWATTGTTGTCTGCCAGTTTGAGTGTTTTGATAATTTTTCATTGTTTCTTCCAAAAATGCCTGGGTTATTTTAACAATACAATGAGAAGATCGAGAACTCAAGGGGTGTCCATGGAGCTAATATGACTATGGAATATTCATGCTCACACAGTGAACAMTTCCAAGATTGTACCAAGATCAGAATCTGCAGCAGGATCTTGTGYTATTTACAAATAATATCAGTGAGAGGAGTGAGAGAGGAAAAAACAGTGTGACAAAAAGTATGAAAAATAGCTGAGAAGGAGGAAGAAGGTAAAGCAAACAAGCAAGAAGAAAGAAAGAAAGAGAAAAAGAAAGAGAAAAAGAAAAAGAAAGA
>QVAJ01000037.1:2224868-2271355 GCA_003546035.1 Mixornis gularis
AAGAAAAAGAAAAAGAAAAAGAAAAAGAAAAAGAAAAAGAAAAAGAAAAAGAAAAAGAAAAAGAAAAAGAAAAAGAAAAAGAAAAAGAAAAAGAAAAATCCCTCAGAAAGGGGTACCAGCTGAAGCAAAGAGACTTAGTCTAAAGAGATCTTGTAAGGGACAATTATTGTTAATGCAGCTGTTTCAGGATGCCTCTTGTACTCACAGGCAGACTTATACAGACATTCAACAAGATCAGTTTACAGGCTGATTCTTAATCGTAAGATTTTTGTTGGAACTACACTTCTGTGAAAAAAACCCCTCTCATCTCAGGTCTTGTTGGATGGTTTCTGGGAGGTTTTAGGTTGAGGATTGCAGCGTTTCATGACTTTGCAGAAGGAAATCTGCCTTTGTAACTAGACAATGAACAATTCACTGAGAGAGTTGAAAGTAGAAGAGGCCACYGAAATGCATAGAATCAGGATTATTTTGTAGTCTGCGGTTTCTAATATTGCCATACCTGTGATTTTATGTTATTGGGTGCTATTAAGCTCAGAAGAATCATTATTTTTTCTGAAGTACAAGATCGACAAAAGGTATTACTGTTAAACTTGAAGGAAGAAAAAGCCAGTAAGTTTCTTCTATCCTTTTGTATGTAGCTGTTGATGTTTTAAGATATGCAACAGTGTACAATTGTGCAGATGAAACTAGAGCTAAYACTGCAACTGGTTTGAAATCATAATCAACATTGTTTTCTACACTGCAAGTGAAATAGAAACAGAAACTGTATTGAGTATTAAAAAAATAAGTAGCCATTATGAGACCATGGGATTATTTTTATGCCAACACCAGGTCTTTTTATGGCATTGTCAAATTTTATCTGTGTAGTTTTAATGAAAGTTGATCCCAGTGTTATACCATATACTGGCCCTCATGCCGTTGTCTTTCAGGTAGCATTTCAGGTGCAGGTAAAATATAGAGGTCTAGTCAAAGGTGGACACTTTAGACATGTGTTCAATACTTATTATGATGTGCCGATTGCTACATACCCCTTGTTTAAAATTTTATTTATTTAATGGTTGGCTAATTGCAGACAAAGAGGCAGGTATTCAGGGAGATACAGGTTAGTTCTCTCACATTTCAGTCTGGATCCCTGTTGAGTTATATAATCTTTTTCTGTCTAAATTTACCAATCTGAAAGGAAAGTGGTAATAATAAAATTTAACTTAATTTGTAGTATATTTTCACACGTAGAGGTGAAAGTTGCTCCATTGGAGATAACRTTTGGTATAATTTTTCTCTGCCTGGCTTTTTTTTTGTTTCTCCTCTGGGATACTCATCTCAAGTTTGGTTTTTAAGATAACTTACAGCAGTTTTACTAGTCACTTGTAGTTCATATTCAAATAAGGAATTAGTGACATTCTAAAYAAGATCTCCATTGGATTAGTAATARCAATAAGGCACAATATACTACAGCAGTTTCACAATATTTTACAGTGATTTTCCTTCAGAAGCACAGGAATAAAAAAGTTAATTTGTTTCTGTTGATGCAATATGATCCTAAAGCAAAACGGTTCTGAAAATAAAGTTTGTTTAAGGGCAAAGAATTGGAAGAATTTATGGGATAACTAGGTATCTAGTTATCCCATAAATTTGAACTAGAATTCAAATCTTCAAGTAGGTAGATGGGAATATAAAGGGGTCAGACTACTGTCCCTGTGAGRAGTGGCTGAGGGAGCTGGGGGTSTTTAGCCTGGAGAAAAGGAGACTCAGAGGTGACCTTATCACTCTCTACAGCTTCCTGAGTGGTGKTTGTAGCCAGGTGGGGGTTGGTCTCTTTCTCCAGGCAGCAGCAGACAGAACGAGAGGACACAGCCTTAAGCTGCACCAAGGGAAATACAGGYTGGATATTAGGAAAAAGTTTTTCACAGAAAGAGTAGTAAAATACTAGAATAGTTTGCCCAGGGAGGTGGTGGAGTCACCATCCCTGGATGTGTTTAAAAGAAAACTGGATGTGGCACTTGATACCATGACCTAGTTGAGGTGTTAGGGATGGGTTGGACTCGATGATCTTGAAGGTCTCTTCCAACCTACACATTCTGTGATTCTGTGATTTTATGTGGGTATTCCAAGAGTGGAGCAGAGGGGCGGGATCCACTYCCTTGCCCTGCTGGCCATGCTGCTTTGGATGCAGCCCAGGAAATGGTTAATTTTTTAGGTTGCAAGTGCTCATTGTTGGGTCATGTTGAGCTTCTTGTCTACAACATCTTCAAGTCCTTCTCCCCAGGGCTGCTCTCAATCCATTCTCCACCCAGMCTAGACTTGTGCCTGGGATTGCTCTGACCCAGGTGCAGGAATTGCCCTTGGCCTCGTTGAACTTCAGGAGGATTCAAAGGCCCGCTTCACAAGCAGCTCAAGAACCCTCTGGATTCCCATGAGCAATGTATTAGCTATAATTTACAATATGTTTTCCCTAATACTTTGTAATTTTCTGCTGGGATACGATTCATTTAATGGAGACATGTATGAGCACTGGTATTGTAAAGCCTTACCAGAAACATTTCTCCACTACTGTTTCTAATAAAAGGCATTTCCCCTGAAACATGGAACACGTCTTTTCATGTGTTGTGGAAGCATGGGCTAGGCAATGCACAATTTCCATGCAATTTAAGTTTTCCTTTCTAGCTGTTTCACAAATGTGGGGGGGGGTGTTGTTTTATTTTTCTAGAAGGTCATTTTAATCTTTGAAGTCAAGTAGCCTCAGCAGATTATTGTCTACCTTTTACTTTCTACCCTATAGCCTGTTGCCTCCTAGTTGACTTTAAATGCTTCCTTATAACAACTCACTGCTCCAGAGTGATATATATATATATACTTTCAATTGCTGTCCTGATGCATTTGAAAAACTGGTCTTGGCTCTGGTCTGACAAACTCAGCACCACTTTTTTTATTTTTTTCATTGAGATATGAATGAAAATTGGTTGCATGTATCATAAAATGTATGAGGTGAACCAACTGATAAGATAGGAGTATAGCTTTCATAAATTCCAGTTCTCATCTAGTTGTGTATGGATTTCAGAATTATTTTAAATGTATCAGTCAATGGCTTTGGGAAAAAAAAAGTGAAATTTCCCTAGAAATACGATCTTTCTTTATTGTCTTAATTATAATCAATTATCTACTATACACAGTGCATGTCAACTTGGGCACATGAGAGGCTGAGTATTAAGAGTGTATCCATTTGATATGACACTGAGACACAGTAGTAGCAGCAATTTAGAGGTAAACATTTCTGGGATAAATTCAATCAATAAATACATTTCATTTCTGTGATATGCAAGAGGAAGCACTTCTTACAGTGTCTRCTGTACTGCAACTTCTTTCTTGGTGAATTCAGAGATCTCGGGTAAATACATGTGAAGAATCGTTTATACTGTAAAAATCCAACAGTTAGTAAAAGAATTTGAACTGAATATAGAAAAAAAAAATAAAGTGAGAAATGGGAGAATATCTTCTCCTATTTTCAAGTATCCCTGAGATATGGAGGAAACAAYACTCACTCAATCCTTTAAAAAGACTTTTACAGCACTGACAAAACTGCTATCTAKGCAAGCCTATTTCTAGTGTAATCACTCTGGTTTCAGAGGTGTGTCTATCAACTGCTGGTCMTGCAAAAAGATATTGATGACCATCTAGAGGTCTTACATAGAGCTGCTCTGGATGCTAAAGTGAAACTGTACAGAGCTAGATTTGTGCAAGCCATGCAAGCAAGAGTACAATACATTTCCATCTGCTTGAATGGATTTTTGGATCAGGAACATAAAATAACTGCCAACACAGCTTATTGCTTTGCATTTCAGGGCTATTACTTGTTGACTGGGGTAGCTCAAAGAGTGAAATTGGACTGCATTGTGCACTGCAGTACAAATTTTCAAATTTTTTTTTTTTTTTAAGGAAAATGGGTACAGAAAGTGTATCATTAACATCTGAAAGCCAAGCAGTGCGCTATAAAAAATGCTTGCAAAGGATGTATTGGCATTTAACCTCCCAGTTTCATCAAGTTTTAACTCTTACACRGGAAAAGTTAATTACATGGTGCTTTAAGTCTTCATAAAAGGTCAATTTGCTGGTACTATACAGTGTAGCAGCAGAGGTTGGAAAGGTAGCATTTTGAATAGGAACATGCTTTTAACAGTTGATTGGGGCAAATCATAAGAGGTTCATAGTGCAWGCTTGGTAATGAGATTCAATTATTTCCAATGAGAATTTTAAGCCCCCTTAGAGACACGACTTTTGCTTACTGTAAGCAAAACTAATCYTAGAAAGTATAAAAATGTCACTCACCTTTTTATTGTGTTGGCAYAGAAAAAGGTCAGATCTAATAAAGATCACTTTTGTTGACAAATAACACTTAATGTTTCTTTACCTTCAGCTTATGTTGTAAAATCAGATTACTGGTGTGATAGCCTAGTGGTACTTGACCAATAAAAAATTGGTCCAGTACTGCTACAGAATGTATACAGAAGAGTCTTAATTAAAATATTATTTTAAGTAACATTAGTGGCTGCTGGATTTTTTTGTTTCCTGATACACCAAGTCCAGCAAATTTACTAATACATGAAAAATGGGGGAGRGAGGGTTGTCCTCTGGACTGTGAAATCATGCAATAAAGCTAATAGGAAAAAATGTATTTCCATTGGAGTATATTCCCTGTATAGTAGACTATCATAAGAAATACACCTACTTGAATTCAATTCACAGCATTAGGAGAGAAAAAAACCCCAAGCAAATAAATACAACAAAAACCACACAAAGAGTCCTTGGTTAATATGAGAGAGAGAAGGATGGGTTGGTGGCTTATGATTTGGGGTACTTGTGTTCAATTCTCCGTTCTGCCRTCATCTTCTATTGTAAAGCTAAGTCACTTTCACTTAGATTCCCAGAAGAGCTTTGATGTAGGCTTGGTTCAGGCTGTAAAGGATGCTGATACAAACGTACATATGTGTCAAAAAAAAGTGAAAGTCCAAAACACCCAAGTTCATGCTAATAACTACTACCCAGAGGAAATTGATTGAAGAAAAAAAGCTGTGCATGTAAAGTCAACATGAAAGGTGTGTCCAGGAACAAGTAAATTAAGATTATGGCTAGATTGTTTCTTTCTGTGCTGTTAAAACCAGGTAGTGGCTAAAGCATTTGTACTCATGTGTGCTCCTGGGCAAATCTTACATATGATCTTCATCTTAAAATACTTCAGTCTCTACTCTCTCTGGTGATTTAAAAAAAAAAAAAAAAGCGCACAATAAACAGAAGTGCCTGAAAATTCCCTTCAAAGTTCCTCATCTAAGCTAAGATATTAATATAGASTAATACAATGTTATATCATTGGAAAATGGTGAATTGTAGTTATGGATGTATAAATAAGAATGTCAAGAAGTCAAAGTTAATTATTCTGCATTTATTGAATATGATGTTTTTATAAATAAACTCAAATATATTTAAGAATAAAAATTAAGGACTGTCAGAAAAATCTAAAATAATTATTCTGCTTAAGTTGACACATGAATATTGTGCCAAAGTTTGGGGATACACACGTTATCACACATGTAGATGAGTAAYAGGGAAGGCAGAGGAAACCAGCAATGATCAACAAATCAGAAAACATAGCTAAAGGTAAACACTGGTGTGAATTTATTTTTTTTTTTTTCGTGGAAAGTGGMGTAAGATGTCTGTTATAGAGGGCAATTTATTGTTTTCCATATTCCAAAGGAGTAAAAGAGGAAAAAAACTTATTTGCTTCTTTTACAAGAATTGGAGTGATAAAAGAATATATTAAACTAGTAAATAGCCAGTACCATAACATTGAGGAACTTTCTTCATTGGAGATTTTTAAGAGTAGGGATGGCATCAAATTTTTGAGGAGGTGCAGGATTAGCTGTCTTGCACATTATCYTTTCCTAGTATGCTAGGTAACTAAATGCAATTTAGCTGGGAATTAATGGGCTCTTAAGCAATCCTTCAGAAGGTGCAAGAAGTTGTGAGGAATACTGAGATTTGGATCAATAATACAGCAGAGTCATGAAATCAATGGCAACAGCAGAGTCCACAAGCCTGAAATCAAATTTTACATGTCTAAAGCTGCAGCCCAAAGCAGAAGTACTTACTCAGGAATAAGTGAATTTCCCAAGTAGAAGCACAGAGAAATTTGAGATTGAAAAGAGGAACTGAATTGGCATTCCATCTCTCCTTCTAACCTATAGCTTTGATTTTTCCTTCATTCCTATGATGTAGTTGATCCATACCTGAACAGTATTCCCAGCAAWCTCAAGTACCAGCACTTTTCAAAATGGCTCTCAACCTCAGAGTTGCTGTGTCAGTCACCRCCACTTCAGTCCCCAGTCACATATCAGCCATTTTCTGATCCCAAATCTCCCTCTGGATTATATTTATATCATTATTACTGGTACAATGCATTATTTTTAGTCAAGATAACCAGTGAAATCTATTTAGATTATTCCATATGCTTAGAAAATTTAGTAAAACTCTGTTTTAARTCAATGTAGGAGCMTTAGTTCCTTCTGATTGTGTCCTGATAGTGCTTTTTTCCCCTCTGTCTTTCACTAAGGTAGTTGCTTCCATAAATGCAGTTTGATGAAAGTGCTTTTAGCACATACAGTTCAGTTATGAATTGTCCATGCTGTTCCTGTTAACTAAATAGAGAGGAAATATTTGTTGGGTTTCTAAAATGAGAAAAATTAACTTTCTCAAGGCTTCTTCATTTTCAGCTTAAGCCTAAATTTGCCAAAATGACAGGACAGAGTCTCTGCTTCCAGACTACTTAACAAAAGTGTCTTCAAGTGTAAACCAATGTTTTCCAAAGCTTATAGAGAGCAGAAGTGTGAAAAGCTGCTCAGAGTGCTAAGAGATGCATGCCCTTTGGGCACCCTTAAAAATTAGCTGGTTTAAACACCTGAAGCATGAAACACCATCTGCACAGGTCATGATCAACCTCAAATGGAAAAAAAAAAAATAAAGAAAAAGACATTTGCTGCTACTCTGGGGGAAGCACAATGTTCAGTAAAAAGAATACAGATTCCTCTCCTTTTATCTGTTCCCTTCTTCCTCTGCATATTTGTTGAATATTCTTTGCCAACTGAGATGATGATTCTGTCTATTAGTATTGTTTCCTCCATGGGAAGAGCCCTGTGATGTCTGATTGCTGCCTTGCATGTGACAAGGCTCAGTCTGAAGCACATATTACATCTGGGGACTCCATACAGATTTCTGTGGATAAAACAATCTCTGTGAGCAGGAGACAYAGGGATATATCTCCATCCAATCCCTCCTGCCAGGTGAAGAGCAGCAAGTCTAAACACAGCTTAGTATGTGATCCCTTGTCTGGTCAGTAAAGAAATGTTCTAGGAAATGGAAAAGTCTGATTGTGGACTTAGTCACTGCTGTGAAGTGCAAGGTATACACAAACACACTTCTAGTCAGCAATATGATATTTACTGGTGTGAATACATCTCTAGTAAACCTTGTGGGATCTATAGAACTCATTGAGTGCTCATGTTAGAGCAGAATTCCTCTTCGAATCACTCTCAAATAAATGATAACATGTTTGTGGTAACATCTCTTAGCCTGGTTTGGCCAGGTGCTGTGTTCTAAACCACCTTTAGCTTTCAGTACAAATAGATGAAATTTATCTTCTTATGATTTGAGGCTTGCTATTTAACAAATATCAGTATTATGTGCATGTCAGAATATTTCTAGAGCAGTTTGAATAAAAAGTTTGAATCTGGGAATACATAATGGACACAGATTCTTTTTCATGTGTTCAAATTTATAAAGACAACATTTTTACAGCAGTTTGTTTTTCACCTTTGGTTACATGTGCTATCCCTATTGTTGACAGAATTAACCTTTTTATTTTAAGAGCATATAATTCCCTTATTGCAGCTCAGTTTATGGAAAAATAATTATAAAAAACAAGTATCTCTTCATAGGTTTAAGGGACTTATACCTCTTTYTAAGAATATAACAGAAATAAATAAAAAGTTTTTACATTACAGTGTAGAACAGGTTTACTGCATCAGACCATAGTTCATTTATTTATAGAGTACTGTCTATAGCAGAGGCCCAAAAGAAGTGACTAAACATAATAACAAGGCAATCAAAAAACTATACTTTCTTCAATAAATCCTGCCAGTCACTTGAGTTCTGTATCATAGAGTATTCTGGAGCATGAAGAAGAAAGRAATCTTTTGCTTTTAGCAACCCTCGTGTCTTTTTTTTTTTTTTTTTCCCACTGATGTTTCAAACTGCTCTTTGACTTGATAAAAAAGTTTAAAGTCCACGATGCTCTGCAGCAACAGACTCCCAACCTTAACTCCAGCTGTGTGGAAAAGCTTTTCAGTATGTTTCTGCTACATTTTCCATTCTAGTAATTTAATTTTATATACCGTGGGGGGTGGGGGGTGGGGGGGGTGTGGAAATGAATGTCCACTGCTTTTTCACCTATTTTTGTGTTACTTTTATTTCATATATTGCTATCACATTCACCTCCATTCTTTTTTTTTTTTTTTCAGTCCAGAGGCTTCTGGTCTTATTCCGTAGCTTTGATCATCTCAGTCACATTCTCTGATTATTTTCTTTTTCTAATATATATTCCTGGAAAGAAAAGAACYCAAAGAAAGATGATATTCATGTTGCTGAGGTTACAGAGTGGCATGATGATTTTTGCYATGCTGTCTATCCTTTGCTGATGTTTGATTTGGTGTTGACTGCTCTTTAGCTTTGAAATTACATTTAATGGAATTGTGGACAGTAATTTTAAGATCTGTTCCCCAAGTGGTAATGGCTAATTGATACTCTATATTTTGGTTGCAAAGTAAAGATTGGTTTTTTCGTACCCTTCTTTGTAATCAGTTATATCAAGTTTTATCTGCCATTCTATGTTCAAATCTTTCAAGGTGAAATTCAACTGGTGACACCTGAGCTCTTTGCCTTTGGCTCCCTTTATGAGCAATGGAGACAGACATTTTTAAGCGATGATTTATGCCATGACTTCATTGCAATGAGATGTTACTACATTAAAGTACCAATTTCCCTTCCACGGACTGTAAAAATGGAGCAAATATCTCCACTGCARATGCCCAAGTTTGGTCAGATGAATGGAACTCTCAGTATTATGAGTTTCTCTGTGGCTCTTCTCAGTCAGTTTTTTCAGATTTATTGCTTTAAATGGCTTGGTTTGATCAACAAGCTTTATTTCTTCCTTATTAACTAATTCTCTAGGTAATTTATGAAGATGTCAACCAGTATAAGTTATGAGGACAAATGYCTAACATTCCAGAAATTTCTGCTCCCTGTGGGACTTCAGTAATAATCTTCCCCATATTCTCAAAACTGATAATCTATTCCTAAACACTGCTTTCCATATTTTCACCTATTTATATTAATTTACAAAGTAAATTTCTTCCTGTCTTACAGAAGCTTAGTTTCTATAGTTATCAATAATTGGAGATTTATCAAAAGCCTTCAGCCACCCAAGAAGTTAGGCAATAGTAACTGACCCCATTTCTAGCAACAAGCTTCTTGGTACTTTCAGAGAACTGCAAGTGGATTGTAATGCATGACTGCCTTTGGAATTCTTGTTTCTCTTACCCAATATTGTTTGTATTTTATAGGTAYCTGTTAGCTCTGCTCAGAATGGTACTTTCAACCAGCCTATGCCTCTTTAATATATTAAGAGCATACAAGTCCAACAGCCAGCAGGTGTGTTTATTTGAAGAATCTTCCACAGCCAAATAAGCTAACTAGTTTTCATGCCGTTAGCAAATTCTTTTTCAGAGCTGGTTTGATCTGCCCTATATATTTTTCCTGCCTACATTTCTGTCCTTGGTGAACATGAGTATAGCTTTCTTAAGGACTGCCATATTTTGAATAGCTTCCTTTGTCCTCCTCTCCCATCTTAATGCCTTTTTTTCTTTTCCTTTTTTTGTTTTTTCTGTAATATTTTTAGATTGCCATAAAACTTTCTGACTGACATAGACTTGCTTAGAGTGCCTACTATGATGTCCTTAATCTCTACACCACCTGCAAATGTTTAAGTATTTTAGCTCTCAGTTCCTTTGTAGCAAGCCTATACTGTACTAGCCAACCTTTTTGAAGTTCAGAGCTCTTGAGTTCTTCATTCACTTATGAGGATTGTCAGCTCTAAACATCTTGGACATAATGTAGCACATGTTCTTTAATAATATAATTTTAAATCAGCTTTTTTTTTCTATCCTGGATCAAGTCTGGATCAAGTCAAGTGCTGTTTTTTTTTTTTTCTTTTGATATGACTGACTACCTGAAACAAGAGAAGTGCACTCATAATACCCAAGAATTTCACCATCAGACTGTGATGTGACATTTACATAGGTACTGAGGACAACTGAAGTCTCTTATTTTTATTGTGCTTCCTGTCCTCAGGAAGGAGCACATAAATTCTGCCCACGCTAGCATTTTTTAGTCTATTGCTGTTTTATCAGAACCCTTTTCATCCTATTAATAATGCTTATAATTTCCTAGGATTTTGATCCCTGTATACAGTCTCTTTACCTCTTATATGCAAGATTAGAGACCATAAGGGAAAAGAAARAATTGTTTGTGTGTTTTATTTCTGGGTGGAAAATATTTTAGAAGCTCAGGCAATCTCTGCATTTTGTGTAGGTGATTATTCCAAGGTCACCTGATGAAAGCCCTTAGAGAACCAGTGGGGAGAATTAACAATGGTTGAAAGACAAAGCAAGCAATGTGATGTTGCAAGAACCTTTATTGACAGAAGGCACAGATATTTATACTGCTTTAGCTGCTGCATAACAATTTCCAATTGTTCTGTCTATGTGTAATTTAGCACGTGGCAGGCCACAATGTATATTTTTTCTTTTCTGCAATTACTTATCACAGCAGGCTGTTCTGGTTTTTGGGAGGTGGACACAGTTTCTGCAGTTCCTTCTTTATGTATCTTTCTCAGTTTCTGCACTYCTTTCTCAAAACTCTTGCTGTACAAACTTCAGCAATTCAAGCGTATTGTTGATGTCATTTAACTCATTCTGCTCTGCAACAGAAAATGAGTGTGGGGATTTTTTAATTTTAATTGTGTGGTTTAATTTATTAATTTTAAACCAGCTAATTGTTGCAAATAAAAATGAGCAATAAAAATGCACTAGAGATCAATTGCCAGATACAGAAGTGTCTGATGTCCATCTAAGTGATAACTGGTGCCTGACTGGAAAGTGGTCACAGTTGTTTCTTGCACAGGGAGCACATTAGCCACATAGCATGGCATCATGACTCTGGTGCTCTTTTTGGAAAAGTCTTTTTTCCTTCTTCAGTCACAAAGTCCTCACCCCTTTCCAACACTAAAAATAGGCACCTGTGGGAAAATACAATTAATTGTGCTATCACACAGCAGGAGATGTAAATTATCCTTTAGATTATAGACAAAACACCAAATATACTATGGCTCTGGGTTACCACTGTTATTTTGGGCAACTCACCAGRGTTCATATTATTATAGAACTGTCAGATACAATCGTCCTACTTCTGCTAATTGATCCTCTGTGAATTTTCAGCACCTGAGCAGGGTTTTGCCTAAAYCACCACATTCTTTAGGAAAATGATGTATTGCAAAAGGCAAAGCGTTGTTGCACCTGAATTTGTCATCCAAAGCTGAGCAGACAACAACTTATTTATAATGGCACTCTGTCATCCTTCAGGCCTCAATGGAACCCTTAGCAAGTGAACAGCTATTTTAGGACATATGTCTCATGCTTCCAGTCTATGTAAATCTGAATCTTACTTCTAGCTGCATGCAAAGCATCTTCATAATGTCCTAMTTTGATCAAACAAAACCTATGTATGAGACTAAGCTATTTACTCTACATTGGCATTGAGGGTCAAAGGTGGATGAGCAAATCTAGTTCAGGTAATAAAAAAATTACATATTTCAGAAAAAGACTATTGTTTTCTCAGTTTAGAACAGGTAGGAATACCTGCCTGCCTACAGCTACTGCAGCCACAGTGTGCACATACAGTGACGGTCTGGTGTCCTCACACTCCTGTACTTTGGCAGATGGACACCTCTCAGGGTGTCCTTTGTGGCTACTGGCCAGTGAAAAACATTGAAATGCTTTTGCTGTTTGTCTATCAGCCATGTCACTTGTAGAAATTGAATTGAATTAATGCAGCACCCCTTCTAAACAGMGACATGATGGCAGCAAAATGAAAAAGTGTCATCAGCATTGTCCTTGTACTTCTCCCTGTGCGGAAATGAAGGCTCAGGATTGCTTCTTTAGAGTAGACCCTTGTTCTTTTCATCAGGGACACAGCCTCAGTCCTCCAAAATCAATGCATCCTCCACTGACCCCAGACACATTGCAATGCTTAAGCCATTGAGCCCAGACTGATTTTCCACATACCCTTTCATTCTGCAAAGGAAACAAAGGTTCCCCTCCGTGCTCTCAAAATCATGCCAGGCAAACATGTTTTGTCAACTACAATTAACAATCAATGTTTCAGTGTGGGCTAAAAACTGAATATGTTAAGAAGGCCTTCCTGGACCACTTTGTAATGCATTCAATTTTTGATGCTTTAAGAATTCTAGTACCAAGCATACCTTCATTTTCAGGTGGCTCAGTTGACTGCTTTTTCACCAAACTCTCTACAAATCAGAGAAACTTTAGGAATACACTTTACATTAAAAGCTTTACCACCCCCCGTCACTTACACAGAATATATAATTTTAACAAATTAGGAGAAAAAATGTTTATTAAATTTTAATTTGCTAATCCTTGCTTAGTTAAACCAATAAAATATGCAATTACCTGCTGAGACWTAAATTACTATCTTCAGAGGATAAATAAATGTCCTTTAGTATTTTCAAATATTATTAAAAGRACATATTGATTGACAGATAAGTTATCTCTGTTGCAATATCAATGTTACAATCGTGCCTAGACATAAATGTCCAAAGTTTCGCAGAAACTTTAGGAATTTGGATCATTTCCTGAAGAAAAATAAATGCAACTCAAGTTGGGAGTCTTATGGATTGAAAATCTCATGACAGCTGACTACCTTATAAGATTTGCTTACGTTTTTTCTTGTTTTCCACCAAGCAATGCTATAGAAACATGATTATAAATCTGCACCCACCTCTGCCCTTTAAAAGAACTGCTCTGAAGTGAATAAGAATCATGGGTATGACCTTTCAAAGGTAGAATATGACCAATTAGGGAGAGATTTTCTAATGTTCCCATGAGTAGGAACAACTGTGCAGAGCTGGAGTCTGGAGATGAAAAWATTATAGCTATAATCTTCCATAGAGCCTGGATGCTGTTAGAGGAATGGCTATAAGGTAGGGGATGTCAGGACTAATTAAATCTAGGGGCAGAGCAGATAAGTTTATCTTTCCTTATTGTTTAACAAACAATAACATTTAATTTAGAAGACTGAAGATGCTGAAGCAGGATGCAGCAAGTGTAGCTGGTACTTACGGCATCACAAGCAGGAAAACAGAGACAGTATTCGAGGYTTCTGGTTAGGGACTGGGCAAGCCCTGGCAGGAGTGATTAGGTTTGAATCTTGATTTAGATTTGCCAGTATGATGTTCAAATTAAGTGCAGTATTATTGGTCCACATTAAATTAAATTAAATTAAACAAAGCAAAATAGTACACTATTTAGACCTCATTGAGTGCTGACTATCTCACTCATTGTGAGGGATCCACTGTAAGTTTATTAGACTGAATCAAAATCATTGCATATTGTATGTTGCATATCATTTTCCTTGCAAAAAACATTTCCTCCTCACATGTATTAAACCAGTCTTTAACTCTGGCAAGCTGTTTTTGATTATTGTATTTAAATAACGATAAAATATATAACAAAAGGGTAAATTTGTGTTGTTTTCGTTGTATGAAACAATTCAAACAAGACAAAAGCCAATTAATGGAATACTGCCCCCAAGAAATACAGAAAAATGTTTAAAGTGTCCTATGAGCATTGTAACATTATAATACTAAAACCCAGAGATAATGCTAATTTAAGATACAGCTGTCTATAAGAAAGTCTCTAAAAGATTATGTAGACATATATAAATATGTTTTATGGGATGAACAGGTTAAAAAATGTTAGATAATGTGATTATTCTGGTTTCAAAACCTATTTTCAAAACTGCTGAGTACTGCTTCCTCTTACTTCTGTGGAAACTGCTGGGTGCATGGCATTTTATAAAGCAGATCACTGTGACGATTTTAACAGTTAAATCTGTGGGAGTTACATTTTATTGGCAGTGGTGAAAATATGAGCATGCATCACCACTAATCATATTATCAGCAGCGTGCTTTGCAGTAACAAATGATTCTGATTCTCTTCTAAGGAGAGCTAGTCACTGTGGCAAGCTGTGCATRGAAATTAGGTGCCCATAACATAATTTTCTGTTCTCTAAGGAGCTTACAGTGGACCACATTGTGGGACTCAATCTCAAGCAAAAACCCAGAGAGTAAGAAAGGAAATGTAATACTTCATAAACCAAATCAAATAACAATAAGCAATTACTACTTAAAAAATTACATCTGATGTAATTGTTTTTCATACTACTAAGTTTTTGCTGCCTTTGACATGTATTCTCAACACCTACAATCAGAAACTTGGCTGCTGCCACATCTATAGACTAAGCCCATGATGAGAACCACAGTGCAAKGCACCACGTTGCACTTTGGCTTTGCCTGGACACAAAATATTCTTCCATWCCATTGGATCTATTAAAAATTCATTATTACACACAGTTTCCAAGGCACTGCCTTAATTTATACCTGTGGTCTAACACTACAGGTATCAGATTCAAGTCAGTGTTGATGGGATTCTCATATACAAACAGCTGCTTCAGGGCTTTTGGGGCATAAAAGCAGGCAAAAACTCATTCTGCACTCACTAAGGATCTTCATTAAGATATGTGCTGGTGAAGCTTCTAGGTGTAGCAAAGAATTTGGCAGGGCAGTAGGGCAGAAAGGAGCTCAAGAGAGAAGGTTGTTCTATTGGAAGTCATCTCTGGATGTAGGCATGGAGTGGGTGCAATAGCAGAATAGCAGAATATCATTGAGCTTAATTTGGGCAATACAAAATTAAAGATGTAAATTTGTATGCTGGCTCTGTGGGTAAAAGGTTGTAGTATATGGAGATACATACATGCAGTTTTTCAAAAGTTCACACTTCTTGCTTGACTTTGAAGGAAAATGGTGTTGATTCATCTCACCAACTTATAGGCACTTGTTTGGAAAAAGAGATTATTCTCTTCAAGTGAGAGATAGAGCGAGCCAGATGTCTTCAGAGGAGACTTCAGCCCCTCGAAGATCCTACCTGGGGCTGGATTTGCCTGTCTTTGCCTTTTGTTGCATTAAGGACAGCACTATTTCTTGTGCCAGCACTTCAGGCCAAGTGAGGTGGATCTGGGCAAAGCCATTCAAATCCTCTGCTGAGTCAAGAGAGATGATACTTCCTCACCAGATCTCTGTAAATAAATAGCAGTGATAGAAACCAAGTTTTTTTTCCTAGAGATTTCTGAAGATGGTCAGAAAAACAAGCTATGTGACACTATCACTAATCATTGACTTGGTATTTTAAAATTTCCCTGTTTTGTCACAGCTCACTCACAGAGTTTTGCTTATAGAATCATGTTGACATTTTAGAAGGAAATTCCATAGTCTMGTACTTCTGCATACACTCAAATGTTTACATGCATATCCTCTTAGTCATAYGTTATTCATATTTGTCTATACAGGGTGTTATTTAAAAACAAAAATAAAATCACTGATCTACCCAGAACAGTCTTAATATTAGTATTTTAAAATATAAAAAGATTGTATCTTCAGTGCTAAGAAGCAAAACATAACTTTTTAGACTACAKAGATGACAGATTCTTAGAAGGCATCAAGCTTGCTATGCCTCTGTAGATCTAGGCTTTCTTATGTCAGCTAATGCCTGACCTGGCACTGATGTTTCTTTCAGTCCATTAACCATCTCACTATTTGCATTAGTAACATTGACAGTTGCAACATTATTAAAAAAAAAGCTTTCCCACACCTTAACATGACCTTTCATTTTGATTTCAGATGCACTGACCCAGATCCTAAAATGAGACAGTTTTTACATTTTTATAATTAATTCTTGAAGTGAACACATTGTTTGGTGTCTTYATATGCAGTGATAGGACAAGGGGTAGTGGTTTTAAACTGACAAAGGGSAGGTTTAGATTAGATAATAAAGAGCAATTCTCTACTCTGCGGCTGGTGAGGCACTGGAATATGTTGTCCAGGAAAGCTGTGGATRTCCCATTCCTGGAAGTGYTCAAGACCAGACTGGATGGAGCTTTAAACAACCTGGTCTAGTGGAAGATGTTCCTACCTTTGGCAGATGGGTGGAACAAGATGAGCTTTAAGAGGATCCTTTCCAACACAAATCATTCCATGATCTGCAAACTTTCACCCAGTACTAAGGCCTGACTGCTCCTGACAGACTGCAGCTCATTTCCTGATATCTTTTTCTTGCAAATAATCGCTATGGAGCAGGACCATGAGATTAGCTTAATATATTATACAGCATCAATCAGTGTAGCTCCACTTATGGCCATAACCACACATGCGGAACTTCTGAAGAAACATCTTTAATTCTTCATAGCAAAGATGCACGTTTTCATTTGTTTAGAATGTTTACAACTGCAGTTTCTTACTGACCATCGTATTTAACTGTCCAAATAGCTTCACAAATAAACCTTCCAGCATGAATAATGAATGTGCCAGCAGTGTTGATTTTAAAATGCGTGTCAACACTTTAACATCTGAACATCTATGTAAATGCAAGCTTTTAGCAGAATTTGAATTTAACAAATTACAGTTTGTGACTCTAATTTATGAGACYTATGTAAATACCTAAGATTTTTATAGCTGCTCCCGCTTAAATTAATCACAAATTTCTAATTATGCCTTTTTCAGCTGCAGGATATGCAAATTTAGTCGCATAAAGAAAGGAAGCATTCAAGAATAGATTGATTTCACAAACATTGTGCAGTATCATTTTTAAACAGGAGAGTGCAGCCTTTTAACCTGCTACAGACCTAACTGGKCCACATCTGTTTTGTTTGTATTAAAATACAAAATACGACAGAAAAAAAAGAATTAACTATATGCTTACTCAGAGAATAATTTATATCCTTATCACTGGCTGTACACAGTRCATATCGGTACACAACTGTAAAGGAAACACAAGGCAGAAATTTAAAAATATTCTAAAGGATGGGCTAGTTTGTCATATCGCAGCTCCAACACGTCAAGTGAGGAGGGAATCTGACATGCTCCTTACTCACAACAGAAMTATTTGTTACAATAGGGTTTCTGCACCCAAGTGGACTCTGCCCTGCAGGTAAGCAGATCCAGGAAAGATTTGTTTTGCCAACAGTAGCAGTGGGAGTTGGGAATTGAAAACCCTATGTACTTACAGTGGTTACTCTAGAGTATTCATTCTCTTTTCTCAGCTGTGATGACAGTGTTGGATTTAATGCCTGATTGTATTTTTTCTTTTAAATTAATCTAGCWAGTAATTTATTCATTTTTATGTTTATGTTGCTTGTCAAAAATATAAGGTTTTTCACTCTTATGGAAGAAATTCGATTTTTGCTAGAACTGTAAAAGCCCTAAGACAAAACTTCAAGCCTCCTTCTTTTTTGAAGGGCATTTTTTGGGGCTGGCTTTGTGATTCTTGCATGTACATTTATGCTTACAGTTCCTTCCACTCAGCCCTTCTCAGACTTCATCTCCAGTACTTCACTTGGTTTTGGGCCCTATAGATTAAGGTGGACCTTGGGGAGAGTCCAGGAAAGGCCAGAAAAAGGCCCCCAAGCCAGCCAGAATGCAGGAGAAGAGGCTGAGATCTGGGTTGTTCAGGCTGGAGAAGGAGAAGTGGAACCATCTTGCTGTCTACAGCTTCCTACTGGGAGCATGTACAGATTAAAAGACAGACTCTTCTCWGAGGTGAGCAAGGAAAGAACTGGGGAGAGCCTGTGTATCTTGCAGTAGCAGAGAATCTAATCAGCTATAAGGAAAAAAGAAAAGTTACYATTTCAAGGCAACCAAAACCCATGGTCTAACTTCAGTTAGATCCAGTTTAGAAGCTGGATGTTTGTGGTTTTTTTCTGGAGGTTGCACTACATTAATTTTAGTTTCCTAATTTGTAAAATTAAATTTTATTTTTTATTTTCTATTTTAATTTTGCTATTTTAATAGTATATGTTTCTAAATCCAAGGGGTTTTTTGGTTTGGTTTTTTTTTTTTTTTTCCAATCAAGTTCTGCAGACAACATTCACAACATATTGAGGAAAAGTCCTTACCAGACCCAGATTTCAGCAGGTGGTACTGCCTGGAGTCATTTGGCCTGATCTTGGGTAAAAAATTTTGTAGCTAATTGCAACAGAGCTGGTAATTGAGATTCAGATGGATGATGGGTTYCTAATTTGATACAGACCTGCAGAGATTAGTGAAATACTTGGCTGAAGTACATTAAGAAAAACTGAATTTGGGATTATATTTACAATGTYAGACACAGAGAGGTTTTATTTATTCACTTACTGAAATAAAAGGACCCATCAGAGATATCAGAAGGGAAAATCATATCCAAAATCATATTTCGGTGTGATTCTTAAGTAGGTTAAGATAAAAAACTCTTTTATGAAGTACAGCTTGATGAAATTTATYATATTGATCACTGCTTTTAGTCCTGTTTCAGCCACCGTAATGACTGGGTTTAAGGACAGCCACACGAAGTTTTATGCTTATGGCAGAGATATGTCCCTGCTGAGCACGTGGCAGCTGCCCATAGCAACCCTGTTATATGTCACTCCAAGRCCTGGGGGAATTGCAATCTGATAGCACAAAACTTGTCCAAAACTAGTAAATTTCCTTTGTTTTATGCTGTTTTTGAAGTGAGGTTCTTCTGCCACCTTTCAAGCTCTTAATATCACCCTCCGGGTTTGCTCCTCTATGGCCTGAGTCAGAATTCACATTCTTTGCAAAATTAGGTGTTTGGTACTGGCGCTTTACTGTAGAAACACTGAGGGTGTTTCCTTTTTCTCTCCCTCTCTTTCCCCTTTCAAAGATTTGCTGTGCTTTAGTTTGTAGTTGCTGGAATTGTAAGCAAGTGTTAAGTGCTGCACAGTTCATTGCTCATTTTATGCTTCATAAAATATTTAGATCCTTCTGATGSGATGTAGCCATGAGTCATCAGGCTGTTACTTTGACACGTCTCACCACGTTGAGAGCTTGCATCTTCCAATATCTTCAGTGGTAGAGAGGGTTGCTGGAATATTTTCCTTAAATTCAGAAGACTTCGAGAAAGAAGATAAATTACTGCTCCTGTGCATAACTGTTTTCTCCTCTTCAGTCTTCTCACTATACATCYATAGAGAGAGGATAACTCCTCTGCAGATGGAAATTTCCCAAAGCCACTGAGTTAATTTCATTTGGAGTTCCAGCTTGAGAAAGCTGGAATGGAAAATGTGGGATTTTGGGTCTGCAGTGAAGTATARAGGAAGGTTAGTGTACAGTGCCTCCCTAAACTTTCTCGTTCCTTGGGCTACATCACAGGCACATAGATACACATCATTCTTCCTGGCAAAWGTTTTGAGCTGCATGCCTTGGAGATATTTTGGAATATCTTTTACCATGAATATCCACATGSAACTATTTATTTTTAAATTATTTCTTCTCCACTGAATCWTGCAAAACATCTTAAAAATGCCAAACCTTCCAGGTCATTTGTTGCTACCTTTACAAAAATGTTTTATGTCTATGTTGAGATGTGTTTCAGTAGGCAGCAACACCTGAGTATTCAGTGTATTTATATAACCTCTGCTTTGTCTTAGAGAGACTGGGGAGCTRCTGAAGGGCTACAGGCTTCCAAGAATTCATCTTTTGTAAAGATGTCCTTGATCCTGAAATCAGAAAGGTTTTGAAACATCAAGTAGACATGAACTTGCAGATCTTTTGATCTCTGAATCTCAATTACTTCCTCACAGTCACAATTTTTAACAGAGGTCACTGGGTCTGGATTTGTTACTTCACAGTSCCCTCAGCTACTACAGCAGTTCATTTACTCTGAAGAAGAGAAAGGTTTTGTTGGAATTCCTGGTTTCAGGATTTTGTTTGTTGGGTTCTAGGGATTTTTGGTTGATTTTTTTGGTTTTCTTCACCCTGTGCTAGATTTTTTTAGAGATTTTGTTTTACTGTTTATAGATATTTCATTTGATTTTCAGGTTACCAGTTACTCAATATTTCATAAATGTTAGCAGTAAGTTAACAAATTCCATCAGGCTGTAGCAATGAAGTGATCTGCATCTTGCCACAGTCTGGTTTGTTCTCCTTTTACTTTTTTCTAAATTTTTGTCAAGGAAACAATTTGAAGATCTTATTTATAATTTATTGAATGTGCTATGAGCTTCACTTTCCCCACACAAACAATGTTGTACAAAGTATTCATAATAAACATTGTTTTAAACTACAACTCATAAAATCAAGTCTATCTCCAAATGTGTTTTTCATTTATAATCTGAAAAAAAAAAAAAAAAAAAAAAAAAAAGTGAACTGTGGCTCCAAAATCAGAACATAACTTAGTTTCTTAGAAATATGACCACTTTGTTTTGTATGCCTGGTCTCGAAGTGGATTATACATACAAGCAGATTCCCTAAATATATTCTACTAGGTACCAGTGAGGGTAAATTTATCTAAATAAATCTAAAYAGCAGATAAATAAAAAGAGTAATTGTTAAAAGAGTAGAGCTGGGGGTAGGCCAAATATCCAACAGTATCCATGAAAGTTGCTGAATGTTCAACTCTCTGGTGGAGCTTGACAGGCCCTTAAAAAATAGAGCACATCAAAAGAAAAAAAATCCCAGATTGAACCCTGTCTCAAAAACGTTTCTTCTTAATTTGCTCTTAATTAATTGAGAGTGTTAACAACATYGGAGGCTATAGCACTGTCCAAAGGTAGTCCCTCTGCAGACAGATTAAAGGACTAAAGAAATTTCAGGATCTGGACCCTTGTGTGTACCAGGACAAACTGGTGGGGAGAGAAGAGAGATTTGGGAATAATAAGTAGCTTTTGCAGTAAGTGTTAGCATTTGCAATATGTTTTTTACTCACTCCCATGATGAAATAATCTCTAGGTGTTATGACAGATTTAAAAAAAAAAGGGAAAGTATCAGGTTAATCACTTGCAGACAGGTTTTCCCCACATCCTGAGAGTATTATAGAAAAATACCCAGTAGCGTTAGTGGGAGTGATGGAGAAGCAGCTGATCAAGGCTGAGACCAACCTGTGCAGATTATTCCACACTTGTTGCAATCACATYCTTATTAATGTTAATAGGGAGAGGGATTGGGTTTTATAATGCATGTTTAAATAGAAAGTTGGTGGCAAGGCTGTACCAGAAAATCTAGCTACACTAGGAAAGAGCTAAATTAAAGCCCACGGTTTGTAGGTGATCACATTTTACTYCATGCAAAAGAGGAATATTGCCTTGACAGGTGCTGTTGAACTCTGTCCAACAGCCCTGTATGGTCAGACCAAGGAGAGCAAACTCCTCCCTGCGCACTGAAAGTCCTCTTTCAGATACGTTGTAGCTCAGCAGTGATTATAAAACATTTTGCATCCAGCGATTTGCAATTCAAACATCAACAGCTAACATCAAAAATAAGCTATATAAGCTGTTCTTTCTTTCCCTGGATCCATCAGCAAACTGTATGCAACAAGACTTTTGTAATTATAAATTTTAACAAGAAACTATTTATTTTAAGGTCTTAAGGAAAGCTGATTTGAGTGGATTTTTCTTTTCCCAGTAGTTGGCTTTTGCATATATGATGGAACTTATCTGGACATCAAGATGTTTTCGTATTTCTTTGCCCATTTTTTATCTTGTAAGCCTGTCATCAAAAGAAATTATCTTCACTAAAATCAGGCACTGATTGTGATCCTCTGAGTGTTTGCAGTCAGATGGCTGTGATGCTGACTTGTGAGCTTTATTTCTTTTTGCAAAAGGCTGAATTCTTCTCACCTTTTTGTATCATTTAAATTATGAGGAAATAAGTGTAAATGAGGAAATAAGTGTAAATACTTATTAATTGGGAGACTTGGGAGACTAAGAATATCACTGTGAGTACTTTTTAATTACTATTTGATCATCCAAAACATTAATTAATATAAAACTCTATATATTTAAACACAAAGTGTTTTGCAGAATAAAAGGTCAAAACCTGTTTTTTTGTCTATCAACTTAAGTTCAGGCTCCAATGCCTTGTGCACTCTCAATTCATAGCATTGGTTACAAATTGATTATCACGAGAAGTTATGCAACATTTCCAGATCTCAAACACAAGATGGCACCATTAGTAATGCTTTTCCCATATTTCTCCCCACTTGATACAGTAAGGGACTACTTTTGTCACTGCAAAACTGCAGCAGCAATGCAGCTTCCATGTGCACACTGCGCGTATGCTCAGTGCATAGAAACCTGGTGTATGTCTAAAGGACTCTGYAGTATCTCTTCATTTTCTTAAGGGGGTGCATATGAGATATTCAGGGTCATGCACTGCAAGAACAATCCTGCTTTTCCTGGTGTTCTTCAGATAGACGTGTACAACCCTGTGCAAAATTTATTATGGCCTTTCTGCTGATATGCTTACGTGTTGTGGTTAGTCTCCTTTGAGGAAAATGCTGGGTTCATTGGGAATGCATTGTGTTGGGCAAATTTAACTAACTTTTTTTAATGTGAAAGCAAAAATCTCAAACAAAACCCRATTTGCCTTTCTCTAGTGCCTTCTCTAGGCCTTGAAGATCTCATATATTTTATTTTTCAGCACATTAGAGAAATGTTTATGTTATTGTTTTGCATATTTGTTGGAAGTAAAGCCAATACCTGTGGAAAATGAGTTTCCTAATGCAGAAGCCTGACAGAGATGAGGCTACTGTAGCTCTATTCATAGAAAACACAGAAATCATGGACAGGTTTGTGTTGGAAGGGATCTTAAAAATCCCCTTGTTCCAACCCCCTGCTGTGGGCAGGTATGACACCCACTAGACCAGCTTGTTCAGAGCTTCCTTCAGCCTGGCCTTGAACACTTCCTGTAGCCAGGACTTCTCTGGGCAACTCATTCCAGTATCTTTCTGYTCTCTGAGTAATGCCCCCAACATGCACTGTTTACAGACTAATGTGTCTCCTTATCACTAGTTTCCCACATTGCTTTATCCTTATACTTGCCTTGACTTGCCTTATTAGTCATCTTTTAGCACCCATCCCTGAGGATCTTGGGATTGATTAGAGTGAAAGGACAGGGAGTACCTTCTGAGGGGTCAGGGAGATTTACACCTAAGCTTTATCTGGAAGGAGGGCATTGTCATGATAAAAAGCATTACCTCACCTTGCAGGATCTGCTTCTTGTCAGCCTTTTCCCTYACCTGGTTCAAAGTGCAGCTTCTTGATAAAAAAAGTTGGTTTGTCCTGGTCAATCCCCAGTGATGGGTGCATACCCCCTCTGCACCTGGGCTGCTCTTATGCAGTTGAGAAATTCTGCCATCACACACACAAAAACCCTCTTCCTGCCCTTCAGTTGGGGGCTGCAAACCTCAGAAAAACACCAGCTGGTTTTGCAAATAGAKTATTTGAGTCGTTAACCTTTAATATTTCGCTCTCTCACAACATCCCATCTTSCATCCCAGTAAATCTGGTGCAATCCCCAAGTTTTGTTCCACTCCATCCCACAATGCACATTGGCAATCCATAAGGTGGTTTTCCACTGCCTCATGGGGACAAGTATCRCTCCCAGCCCATGGAGATAATGCTGCCCTAGGACACCTCAAGGAGCCACTAGGTCAGGGGCTCATGTCTCTTGGAGTTATTTGGAATCACTGTGTGCCCATCACCATTCTTTTGTGMACCTTTGTGTCCGTGGATATAGTCCTTTAGTCACATAACCTGATAGGAAAATTTAGCCCAAATGCATAACATTAGAAAAATAGCAATAAAATAACATAAAATATCATTCTTGTAAATTACTTCTCCTTGTATCTATGTGGGTGTTAACACCAGTTTGCAGTGTGGATTAAACAGATGTTTGAAAAGGCATGAGTGTCAGATMGATATTTTGCCCTAAAAATCCAGGTTTTGTTTTATCTATATGAAGCCTTATGTACTTAAAGTCTAACTTAGACAAGTCTTTTGCACAGACATCAAACTTCAATGCAGATTTGAATACTTTAATTTGAATTAAAATTGAAGGTTAATTTGAAACCTTTGGCTCTCAATGTGCTTAGCCGGCATTGCAGAGGATAAATGCATGAAGTTAAGGACATCAAGAAAAGTATAAGTTGGCCTAAAGCAGAACACCAGGATAAGAACAAGTGGATACAAATGGTTCATGGGAAAAAATGAAAAAAGAAAAGAGAAAAAAAGAAATTGGATGGTGACTTTACTAGAGGAGATGAATTCTGGAGCAGCAGACTGATAGAAATAATTTGGAAAACTAATCTTAAAATACTCAGTTTCATCCAAAAATACATAGAGATAGGATGGGCTCTAATAAAAATTCTATTGGGCCRGGAAAATACTTATCTTTTTCCATCTGTTTAGAGCAGTCAGACTGTGGAAGATGCTGTGCTAATCATGGTCCTTTTTGTCACAGAAGACACAAAACTGGAAACTTTAAACATGAAGGGTGTCTCAAACATGAATTTAAATCCTGTGCTTTTCTATAAAATGTGCTTAGAACTGAAGGCCTGTGGGTTTGTCCAATGTTATTGGACACTAAACAGTGCTTCTCTTGTGTGGCAGAATTAGAGWGGTAGTGACTAGAGCTCAGCAAATAATGAATATTCCATTCAGTGAATTTCTCTACTACTTGCAGGTTTTCCCAGAGCACACTGCAGTTCCCAGTAAGCCTTATTATTCTGCAAATAACTCCTTTGAAAAAGTCCTGGTCTTTAGATTGCATCTCATTTCCTTGCAAATGCTGGTTGCTTAAAATTCAAACTGTTGTATTTAGGCACATGGCATATGAAGTGTTTYTGTTCCTTAAAGAATCAATGGAAGTCTAAAAAAAAAGTCACATYTCTAGTGCTGAAAGAGTCATTATTAATCATATGAAATTTAGTGGTTTAGGCTAAAAAAACTATACAAAATGCTAGAACAAGGGCAAATATACTATCTCTATCACCATCAATATTTTTCAGAAAACCTTTCACATCTGTACTAGTAACAATTTATTTTTATATGCATTGCTACATATCCCTTGAATCATGATAATGGCAAAGAACACAGGCTAAAAGGTTACTAGATTCCATTGCCATACCTGCTATGTGCAACTCTTTATTTTTGTCTGGTACAATTTATATACACCAATGTTTATATGACTTTAACAGACACTGTTCTCTTTTTTCCTCTTCTCATGTCAAAATGGGAGCTTTAGAAGGCCTGTGACKAATTTTCTCTTTTGATTTTTAAAAGATCCATTTGTATAGATATTAGCTCCACAGAAAAAACAGCTGATCCAGAACAGAAAGAACTGCTGAAATCATCTGCTTCTGGGGCTCAGAAAGGGCATCCCTTTRTATATCCTCTGTCATCCTCTAAATTTCATAATGATGTCTGTACGATTCATAAAATATTGGCGCCCAGCTGAACATCTCACTCTGTCAAAATATACCTCATGAATTATAGCTATGTACTTCAGAGAAGTGTCTGCTGGATGGCTTTGMTACCCAGTAGCTATTTTACAACACAACTGAAAGCTTACAGACCTCCTACTTTCAGAATGACAATGACCTCTTGTTAAAGTTTAACATTTCAACCACCTTACCTCAAAAAGAGTGATCTCTAAAAAACCCASAAAACTGGGCAAACACAAAGATTAAGAGAAGAATAACATCAACCAGGTTATTCATTAATGCATGTCACAAGAGTTAATGTAGTTTTAGAAGGGATCCATTACCTCGGCCTGGGAGATCTTTGAACATCTACAGGAGATTGATACAAAATGTTTTTTCCAGTGGTTACTGATATTAGCCGACTACCAGAAATGTCACTGCGTAGCAACTGCATAAGGATAACTACTTTCTTTGAGCTTCCATGAAAGTTTCCATAAAAAGTTCTGAGTTTTACCTGTGTAAGTGACCCTGCAAAAAACATTGCATTTACCTTTTCTCCYATCACCTGGAATTCATCTTCGGGCAGTGTCCCTGGTGTGCTGACCTCTCCCAGCTTCCCTCACATGAGACACCAATGCGAAGGCAGCCAAACAGAAGGTGGTAGAAAGCAAGACCATTTCTAGAGGGACCCTAGAGTTCCTGAATAATCTTTCAAAGCCACAGTTACCCATTTTTGTGGTAACCTCCATGTTGTTCTTTTCKCTTGGTCTTGGGTCAATATTTCTCACCAACTGCTTTGAATAAGAAGAGCTCTACTCATCAGAGCCAACCGGACTAAGGAGGCTCATGGCCAGGTTATTCAGATTAACTGTCATGATGATCAGAGCCTTGAAGAATGTTGATGAGTTTAACTCCCCAAAGGTATTTGAAGAAACAAAAGTATCAAGGTCCAGTATCCTTTTCATTCTGAGAAGATTTCTTATCTTTTATGAAACCTGTGATGTTAGCATTCTCAATAGCCCTTATGGTTCTGGTCACAGTCAGAATAGAAAGCAAGACTCATGAGATTAGGAGAAGTAAGTGAACCTGGAGGTTGGTTTGGAAGTCACTACCTTGCAAAGAAAAGCTCTTGGTCCCAGTTGCTTCTTCTGATGTTATTTTGCAAACAGCTCTCAAGTAAACACATAAMTAGCCATTGGATCAGGGAACAAAACCACAAATATTTTCTTGGATCATTTCCAGATTTGTTAGGTTGTTCATCAGGCCAGTGATGTGACTTGAATGTTGATACCACTCTTTAGAGTCCAGTTTCGTTCTCTAGAGATGGGTAGAATAAACCACATTTCCTCTAAATACAATCCACCATAAAAAGAATGTTGAATAGGCAAAATATTTGTTRCAATGTTTCTGTTCAATATTTTTGCATTTTCCTCTATGAAATGTCATGTTTAATATCTTGTGGTTTGCTGACTTCCAAAAAAGGCATAGCTTCTCTTGAAGTCTTCAGGAAATCCTACAGACGTGCCCATTCTTCCAGAAGACTTATTTGAGTCTTTCTGCAGAGGAGAAAGCTGCTGAGCCCAATGACAAAAATTAATAAATAATTAAGATATGATGCAATATTGGGAACAGATATTAACTACTTAATGGGCTAATGAATTAGGCTTTACTTTTCATGAATTTTCTAATATATCCTAATCACAGTTACAGCATGGGTAAATCTATACAGTCAAGTTTTGACTATATTTTTTTCTCATTTCCATAAAAAGAAACAACAGTGTTGTAACTATATTTTGCATATTTTTCCCAATAATGACTCAATGGTAAAAAAATATAAAACTGTCACTGAAAACTAATACTACAAAATTAATGATATCAGTCATCAGTTAAAATAATATCAGAAGAAAAGTCAATACTAATTATATTCAATTTGTTTAACTGCTTCTTTGTTATCTATCTTTCAAAAAACTTTTAATGATAGTTAGTGGATAGAAGAATATCATAAGTTCTGTCTGTACCGGAAGTGAGACATTTAAATTTTATGAGAGAAAAGTGTCACAAACAAACTCCCACTGTATCGTATTTGTTTTAAAAAATATTTAGGGAATGTGACACTTCTCTGCTAGTATTCTTCATGGACTCCAACCACTACATATGGGTGTGGCATCAATACCGTGTGTGGGTAGCATTTCTATTTATCAAAATGGTCATTTCTAGGCATGCACGCTTCTGGTTGCCTTGAAGACTTAGTTTGTATATATGTGCCTGCGTAGAGCTCTATCACATGAAACTTTAGTACATAGCAGGTCAGGMAGTTATGGCACAGGATCTGCAGGACACTGCACCATTCTAGAGCAGAAGCTGAAAGCTAAAAAGGATATTTTACAGCTCTAGACGTTTGTGTTGGAAATGGAACCCMGAACTGAAATACAAACAACTACAGAGCATCTGACCTTCATAGTAATCTTGGGAGTTATCTGCACTGAAAACRGTCATGATGACTTCATGTCTGGTCTTTGCTAGAATTTAAAGCTCAATAAATGATTGAGGGAATCTGTGCTTCCAGGGTTTCTTTTTAGTGAAAGACAAATGAAGAAGAGAGGCTGCTGCTGAGATGCTGATTATGTACATGCTTAATTGTAGTGACAACAAAATCGATGCCATTTTAAAGCAATGGTGCCTGTATTAACTGAAMTGAAAAAAAAGTCAGTGCAAGTCACAGCTGGGTGGTGAAAACTCCCAGGGGAGAGGGATTACAGGTTCTGTGGGGCAGTAAGAAAATATTGGAATTCAGAACACTTCTTTAGTAAACATGCATCCATGGGTTATAAACCAGGATAGGAAAATYCACTTAGGGCAAATTAATATGTACTTAATTGTACTTATCGGCAGGGAGAGTAATGTCTTGAGATAAACTTAATCTAAGAACTATGAAGCAAAACTAATAGAATCTGGCATCCAACATGCAAATGAGAGTTTCATGTTAAGATGTACTATAACCATATGTATTAATTTATTATATACTGCTGGGGGCTTTGTGTGCTCAAAAGTGGGTACAGCTGGCATATTAATTTAGTTTAATTTGAAAAGAGCTATTAAGCTTTATTAGGCAATGCAACAAAAACCCTTACAAATAAACAAAAAGACAACAAGAAAAAAGAAAACATTCCTTCATGTTCAGAATAATTTTTAGTAGACCTTTCAGAAATATATCTCACTTGTCTTGTGAAGAGAATGATGTGGCACCTATTTTATGTTAGGCTAGAAGTGACCAGACACACTCCTATTTTACTCAGTTTTAAATCCATGTGTTAAATATTTAGTATAATAGTAAGTAAGTATACAAAATAACTGTTATATTATAGAYTCTGCTGGGGCTGTTGATTTTTTTCTTCTTTCTCCATGTCAGGAGAATTAACTCCAATGTGTTTTACCCAAACAATTATGTCAAATTCTACCACTGCCAAAATGCTGCTCATGGCTTTCTAACACTGCATGAAGTGTAACAAAAAGACAAGCCAATTCCTGTCTCTGGGGAAGGAATAATCCCAGGATAACCGAGGTGGCAACCATCTGGAAAGCATCTGGGCAGAGAAGGACCTGGTGGTCAAGGAGGACAGCAAGCTAAACTTAAGGGAGGAATGTACACTCCCAGCAAAGGCAGCCCCGTGTGTGCTGGGCTGCCTTGGGCAGAGCTTTGCCTACATGTTGAGGGAGGAGATCCTTCTCTGATCAGGTCTCCTGAGACACATCTGGGATGCTGCACCCAATGCTGGACTGCCCAGGACAAGAGAGACACAGAAATCACAGGCAATGCCCAGTAAAGGAGCACCTGACACAAGAGGGGAGGATGAGGGCTCTGACTGATTAGCCCAGATGGGAGAAAACTCTGGGATTTTATCAAGATGTGTAAATACACAGAAGCAGGGAGTGAAGAAGGCAAAGCCAGAGAAAACCTCACCATTTGCAGGACATCTAAAGATGGTGAAGGTCTAAAAAGCAGCTTGTTAAAAGGCAGTCTCATGAAGCAGAGGAATGATTTTAGTGCCTTTTCCTTTTAGTAGGCAGTGAAGAGTTGTGGGTAGCAGTACCCACAATTTTTATATTCATTTTTTCTTTTTTTCTCTGGTAACTTACTGCTTTTTTTACCTWTAAAAACCTACAATCTATTACAAAAGACTTTTTAAAGGGTATTTCTTCAGTTAATTGGATGCAATTAAATTGTCTTGTTGTTTTATATGTACACTTTAATAAAAATGTAGATAAATTGTTGACCAGCAAAGATTTTTTTTTTCCTCACTGAAAATGAAAAAAAAAGAGCCTAATAACTTATACAGATGGAAATCCATGTGAACAATAACTCATTTAAAATTTTAATTTTGTTAACAATATCTAAAAGCGCTATTTTGTTAGAATTCAAACAAATGAAAGATTATGCATAATGGTGTTTGACCCAGAAAAAAATTGAGAAAGGAGAACAGAGAAGGAGGGCAATTGCAGAAATAGCCGGCAATGGGTGTCAAAGAAGCCAAAATAATGAGGGGGAATCCAGTCACAGAAGGACTTGGAAGGTTTAAAAAATCTGATGGATGAGAAAGGCAGTTCTGAGCAGTTAAATGTAGTGTAAATGATGACTTTGATGAGTCTTTGTTTCACAGCTCTTTGTGCGACATGAAATGGTGGGGTGGAGGAGAAAAAATGAAAACAGTCAAAGCTGTGTCTGTGAGTGTCATTAATGAGTGATGAGGACTATAAAGACAAAAGACAAGTCTCTGAAGATGTGATGGGTTTTTATTCCATACATCTGTGTAAATTTCAAAACCTGAGATGTAACTAAAAGTGGGTGTCCAAAAAGAGTAAGAGAAGAGTGGATGTGTCGAGGAAAAACAGCACTTCTAGGCTTTGTTTGATTACTGCAACTCTAGCAGCAACACTAATTACCACATAGGAACAATCTGGTTAGAGCACCACCAAAAATAACATTTTTAAGCTGTAGTTTTCATCTATTTGCAATGAGTTTTCATCCTTACTGGGGACTGAATGCAGATCAGCTACTTCTGCAGCTCTGTGGAGGGGGAAAAACATGGAAAAACAGACCCATTTTTTACTTCAGTGAACCTTTATTGACTYAGTTGTCATGCAAGCAGAGTCACAAGCAAATCCTAGGATAAATTTCAATGCAAACACATAAAATGTCCTTAATCACAAATAAAACCTTGCMTTTATTATTAAATCTTATTGTATCTGTTTTGAGACAGCTGGTGGTCAGTCTGCACAGCTAATAACTTTCTCTCATGATGGGTTTTTAGCACCTGTGTAGCATAACTATTGCTTGTATCTGTATGCTGAGTATAAATCCATTATTATTTTGCTCAACATAAAACTGAGGCAGGTTTGSGCAGCTGTTTAATAGAGCACTTTATAGCAATTTAGGACAGAAATTAAAGAAAATGGCATCTCATTAATGCTTAAGGTAGAAGTCTAGGCAGGCTGAAGGTAATCATAATTTGGAGAAACCTCAAAGAAAAAAAATTAAACCAGTCTTGTTATATATATATATGATGCATATAAAACAACAGAGTTTCTTTCAATCCAGTTAGGTTTGTGGAAAGAGTCTGTGAGAGATTCTGAGGAATGACTGATCTTATAACATTTTAAAGCCCTTGCATTCTTGGTTACTTTTAACTTTGCATGAGTTTTTTCCGACCTGTAACTCTTAGGATACCTGAGAAAGAATAACGAGGAAATAATTAAGGTATAAATAGAAGTCTTTCTGATTGCTCTGGGTAAGAGCTGAAATCACTAATCCTGCCATCAGAATTGTCATTATGTTGCCGCAGCTTCTGGATCTGAACTCATTTGAAAATTAAACTTCAGTGATGTTCTGTATTTACTGTGAAGCTGAGATTTCCGACCAAGTGTTTTTTCAAAGTAGATAAGAACATCACATCTGTATAAACACATCAGTGATTTATCAGTTACTAGAAGCTATTAGAACATATCTGAATTTCCTTTTAGGATTTGGACATAAAGTGAAAATCACTATTTAAAACATCTTTATTTGTGGGAAGTTTGTTAAAATGTCAGTAGTTGGAGAGTTTCAGAGGTACAGGGACATTATGTGTGTTAGTCTCCAAGGGAGAAAAAGTTCTGTGCAGATGCAAATTTCTCAGACAATCTTGTACACTGGTGCTAATGATGTGCTTTTATGGAAAAATGATTTTCACTGTCAAAAACAAAGCCTTTTCTCGAAAGAGAACTTTTTTCTCTCCTCTCTCTAGAACATGTGTGGGTAGAAAAATGCAATTAATTCTTTTAGGGACTTCAGAAAGTATCACCTATTGGACCTGCAAACTAGCCAAATTGCTTTCATTTGAATACAATTTGGAATTGGCTCAACTAATCACTGTTTCCTAATTGCATTTTGGAGGAAAAAGGGGACCTGAATGAAGCCAGTGCCTCTCATTAAAACAGTAAAGTGCTTGATGTCTGCTATTGTACCTGATAACTGTGGCAACAAGTGGCATCTATTTTGGCAAGTAGCAGTAATTTAATCTGCACAGTATTTATAAATAACACACTCACCTTTTATTACATCTAAGCAATAGTGTATTGTACTAGAGACTGTAAACAAAAATTAACCCCAACCTCTGTTCTCTTAAAAGAAGCTCATAAACATTGTCAAGAGACAAAATATAACTTCTGTGCTTTTTCTGTAGCCTATATTCTGGCAGGGTAGTGTAAAAGAAATTTGGCAACAGAGGAGCACAAGAAAATTTTTCTAATGTAACATCCTACTGATATTGCCCAAAGATGGTACCCAACAGGCACCTACAGGACCCCAGTAGCTAAAGGGGSCCTACAGGAACACTGGAGAGGGATGTTTTTCAGGGGCATACACGAACAGGACAATCTGGGAAAGCCTTAAGCTACAAGAGGGTAGATTTAGATTAGATGCAAATAAGAAAACCTTTGCTATCACAGGTTGCCTAGAAAAGTGGCAGCTGTCCCTTTCTTGGAAGTGTTCAAAGCCAAGATGGATGGGGCTTGGAGAGCYTKGTCTAGTCAAAGGTGTCCCTTCCCATGGCAGGAGGTTAGAACTAGATGAGATTTAGGGTCCTTTCCAACCCAAACAATTCCACGATTCTCTAATTCAATGATAGGAGTGAGGGATGTACAAGTTCAACATCTTGCCTGGTAAGAAAAGCTGCTGATCTGCAATACTCTCAGCAGTCAAATTTTCCCATCAGGGTAAAGAGTGACAAGGATGAAGACGCAGCACAAGTGGGCACAAGTATTTAGACAAGATGCTTTCTATTGGAAAAATGCCGATTTCTCGAAGTGAAACGTTCCTCGGGAGTGTGTCGATTCCAACAGGAGCAAGGCTAACAACAAACCTGCCTGTATTCCTGCCAGCTCACCCACCAGTCTGCCTTCCAAGAAACTATGTGTCTTAGTCAAAATGCCTCCAGATACCAGTGCAGAAGATCAGATTTCAGGTGAGCAGAAGGCAAAACCCTCCAGGATCCAAGAGTGGAAATGCATTCACCTCAGCAGAGCTGTCATGAATGTATTTCAGGATACAAAACGTTGTTCTTGGGACCATCAAGACATACTATTGAACTTCCTTTCTATGCATATTTGCCAAGCAATTTCCTTCCTTTTTTAAAAATGAGTTTTTCTCAACTGTGRCATATTTTCACAAAAGTGACATTCTGTTTCTTAGCTAGCTTTTCCAGGAGTACTGGGAGTGCTCTTGAGAGATCCAGAAACTGTTCAGTGTGTACTTTGAAAATTTAGCAAATCTACTGCTAAGGCACCATTCAGAGGGAAAAAATGTTTAGCTCAGAGCAGACCTTTGTAGGATCACTAGACCAAGAAGATAAGGATTCTGCTATGGCTGAGGCAGTGCCTTGGCATTCAGGGCTCTATAATCCAGCACAGCATTGTCAAATATGTATTTTGCAGACCCTCACACAAACACCTCATCTCTTCATATTYCTTTTTTCAGTCATGAAACAAAGGATGCAAAAGAACAATAAATATGTTTAAGTTTTGCTGGGAGGCCCCATAAATAAAGAAGGGTTGGTGCCGAGCAACGCAGGTCCGACCAGTATGGTTACCACTATGTTCTCCTTTATTTCATCTAAAATGGCTACTTATACACATTTCTAGGTAATTTACAAGTTCAGTAGTTTTTCCATTGGCACACAGCATGCAAAAGAATGTAAACACACATTGTCTAACTTCTTCTTAAGGTGGCTACCACCTGTCTACTATTAACTCTACTTATTAACCTTTAAAACCCCATCACCTTCCCCAAACATCTTAACAACTAATTTTAACTGCACCACAAGTTCTGTAGCTTAATTTTAACTGYGTCACAGGCCTCAAGGCCTCAGCCAGGCCTCAGCCTGGGTAGATCAAAAATCACTCTAAATAGAGATCATGTCCTCCTTCCCTAAGGAATTCCGTAACAAAGTTTTTTTATGACAGTGGTCTTTTACTGTGTATTGCAAATGGTATTTAGGATTTGGCATATAACTATATACCACAAAAATATGAAAACACTATTATAAAATACTTYAAAATCTTTAAACAGGCAAAATAAAATCTTCTGTCTCTTCCTGTACCAAAATTACAGATGCAGATTATCACATCATGGTTTTCAAATCCTGGAAACAGCATGAACATTTTCTTTGCAAGTGGCTTTTCCCCCTCACTTTTCTGTAGAAAGAAAAAAATCTGTCTTTTTTTCTGCTTCTGATTTCCTCTGTATTTCAGTCTGATGTGAATTGATACAGCCAGAATACAGCTCTCAATATCCAGCACAGTGCTGCTGATTAGTTTTCTGAAAGAGGACAGAGTGAAGAAGAACGGCAGGTTATATTGATTTACTTCTAATGATCTGTTTCTGAACTAGAGYTGGGCAAAGTGTTCTCCCGAAGGCACATACAGCTGTGCTCATGGCTCAGCTCTGCATCACTATCAGGATTAAAAGCCAGCAATGGATTCTGTCATGTTGCAGTGTCTTTCTGCATTTTTTTTYCCAAGCCCCATATGGGGTTAGCTGCTGAGGACATATATATGACTTTTCCATCTGTTGAACAGTTTGGAGAAGGGCACCCGTACTCTGTTACAGAAGCAGTACTTCMAAATAGCATTGCACAACCATGAGGTGTTTAGAGGGAAATTGTCACACGTAGTATATGCTTCTATTTTGTTGGAGAGTGTGTCTCTCCATGATTTTTGGTAAGCCTGGAATTTGTGAAGCCATAAATACAACATGTGTAAATGGGCATTATGGAAAAGTCCACATTAGGACTTTTTTGGTGACCCAGCCTGCCTCTAAAKGTCTGGAAAGATTTTTTTTCTTGAAATAACTGGTGCCATAACAGGACTGTAAATTGCTCTAAATTTGATAAATTATGCTCAACAGTATGTGTTTTAGACAGAAATAACTGATACTYATGTATTGAGATTCAACAAATCTCTATAAATCCATTTTCAGTTCTTCTCATAATGGTAGCTGGGAGGCATTGTACAATGTTGCCTGAATAACCAAATGATTATCCAGCTATGTCTACATGGTCCAAAATCAGAAAGGTCCTCATTTTGCCCACTCTTCCAAAAATCTGGTATTAACCAGCTCTTAGCCTAAATGCTACAAGCATGATCAGGGTGTCATGGTCTTTGGAGTAATAAAATGCATGGTGATACAGTTCTTTTTTCAGACCAGGAATATGATCACACAAACATGGATGTCACCTAACTCAAAGGGGTCTTCTAAATAGTTTAAATATTTTTGCAGCATTTTGAGAAGGAAGAAATATTTGTGTCTGACTTGACCCTATAATTAATAGTGCTCCCTGGCTTCGCTCAACTRTGGGAAAATACATTTTAGGATTTTCTCAAAAAGGAAATGATTTAAGGGAAAATTATACATCACATATCTTCTGGCAGTTGTCACATTAATGCTAACTAGGTTTCCTTTGTATTATTTTTCATGTGATGCCCGAAGAAAATATTGCATGATGGTGTATAAAAGATGGATACTTTCAGTCAGTGTTTTCCCCCAGGAACATTTAATCACATTCTTATTTTCACTATTGTTTATCGATAAATTGGCACTGCTGCAGTACAGAAGGAGTCTGAGTGCTCTTCTAGGAGTAAATGACAACACACACACACACACACACACACACAAAGATTTTTTGTTCTCTTTCTGCTCATGTAGAGTTAAAAATGCAGAAGAACATCACTTGCTTTTGGGTTAGCAACTTTCAAAGCTTGTCTATTCCCCCTATGCTGCCATATTCTCTTCCTTTCCCTGGATTTTTTTTATTAATAAAAGTACTATCAATCTTAATCACATATTCAATGCTTCAATCTTCTTGTTTCTATTGGAACTCAAAGTAGACATACCGTAAAAATTCATCTATTGTTTTAAAAGAAATTGTCCCACACAGTATTACATTTATAACTAGTGATATTCTGTTAACAGTATAAAGTATGAAGTGTGTGATACTACACATCTTGAACCTTAACTAACCAACAGAGTGACTTCTGCCTTTGGGCTCCTGGGGTTATGAGATTTCTTCTGCAGTATCTTGGTAAAATCCTGTAATTCTTTTTCTTGTAATATCCATAAGGTTAAGGTCTCATTTCCAAGGCAATTAACAAGGCATCCAGAGAAATGTTCTTCATTGGTATCAAGACCCTGAGACTGGCTTCTGCCTACAGCTTCCCCAAGGCACTTTTTCTAAAAGGAAGGTGATTTTCGCTTGTGTGACTGCATGACACTGCATGTGTGCACTGTCCCCATGTTCTCATGGTGTTCAGTGCTTGGTTTTACAGCCTCTTTACTCAGTAAGTAAACAGAAAAAAATACAAGTTTCTATGAGAAAAGGTCCTATTAAGAGATCCTTGGGCTGGGCTGCATGAGATTGCAAAAGTCATTCTTCAAAATTACCTGCAACAGCTTATCATTAAAGATGGTTAAATGTGCCCAATCATTTCCCACTAATATTAACACGTACTCCTGTATTTCTATTTGCTGAATTTCCAAGGTAATTGTAGGAGTATTGAAAACATGCAGTAAGTTACGAAGTTAAAGCTTTTCTCCTCTTCCCTTTTTTTGGCACTACACCAATTCTTGTCACTTCATTCCTTGAGCAACAGTGTATTAAGCGATGTGACAGATGTTGGTCACGTGTAGACTCTTTCTTTTTAGTTGCTCACTTTATGTCACTTCCAGTCCTCAGGTGGTGTAAATTAGAGCAGCACCACAGATTGATGATGGCTTATGCCAGGGGAAAAATCTTTCTCTTAAACCTTAGTGATAAAAACTCTTCTGAAACAAATTTGAAAAGTCTCCTCCCTTGACTTTTTATTTCATTTTAGAACAAAAGGCTTGAAATAACTGTTTGCAGCACTCCTTCAAATGCTAAGTAGCTCTTTTACATTTCTTCTTAAGCTTGTACGCACACACAAATTTTAGAACTAAAATGAAAAGATGAARAAGAAAGGGTGAGTAGTCTTGATCGATTCAATAAACTGTGAAAGGGTATGAATAATGGAAAAGTAGAATGAAATGATTAGAGACCTAAAAGCTAGGAAGATGACACCCACCTTTTAATGTCAGAACTAAATGGACCCATTTATATTACACGATTACCTTTGATTTTTCTCATGCTTGGTATTTTCACGAATTGCAAATTTAAAAGTACATACAGATATGTTGAGCCATTATCTTTCCCCACTGATTTTCACACACATTTAATGTGGCTCTAACCCCATCGTTTAGATGGTCTGTTGACTTCATTGGCTTCCCGCTGATTTGAGCTGGTGTTAGTAAAGTGGGAATCAGGTCCTGCCATGCAATGGTGTCTCTCTTGATGAAATTTTGAATGCAAACCTCTTGCCATTGTAGCAATGCAATTCAGTCACCTCAGAYGGCATTCTGCTGAGCAGTTCTCCCTCCTTAAAGCAGCTGAAAAATCAGAGCACTGTGAAATCAGAGAGGATAAAATTGGGACTGGAGACARTCTAATTTTCTTTCCTTAAAGCCAAATTGTTTCCAGCATCCTCTGGTGAACATTCTCATAATCAGCGAGATTGGCACACAGTTGTCCCAGAAACAAACTAATTAACCTTTTGGGACTCACTTCAGATAATCTATACGTATCTTATCCCTCTCCTCACTCTGTTCTTGAGGTTGTTTTTTTTTTTTTCTGATCCATGAAGACTGCTATACATATACATTCACAGTGAGAAACCTGGGTTGGGCAATTCTCATTTCATGAGAATGCTCCAAGGTCATGTTCTTAATTATTAACATACAGTGGAAAAGGTAGTCATTCTCAAATATATAAAAATTACATTCCTGACATATGTGACACCAGTTTATGCAGATGCATCAGTACCTTTGAAGCACTTTACCTTGCATGTCTCAGCAGTGAGGATGGCCTTGGTCTGTGCATCTGTCACACAATCAGAGAGTTGTAGAATGGTGTGGGTTTGAAAGGATCTTAAAGATCGTCTAGTTCCAACCCCTTTGCCATGGTTAAGGGCACCTTGCACTAGACCAGGTTGCTCAAAATCTCAYCTCAAYCTGGCCTTAAACACTTCCAGAGGTCATAATTCATAGAATGTCATCTCATTCCATCCCATGCTTGGAGGCAACTGAAGGCTTTGATGCATTTGTGGCACTAACAGTGGTTTGATGCACTCTGTGAACAGACACAGAGAAGCYCTGGCAAGAATGGAGTTAAAGAACCACAGCTGGCCAAAGCATAGACGATATAAATGACAGATTCCCTTTTCCTGGTGACATATAAAGGTTTGTATGAGAGATCTGGGACTGCAGTGAGGGAATGGAAGTATCATGTAAAAAATGTATAAACTCTAGGGTCTTGAACTAGTTCTGATAAATAATTTCTTTGCAGCTTTCAGCTCTATTAACATAATTTAAACTGCGAGTTTTATGCAGTAACTCTACCCAGATTGTCTCAGAGGGACTGCTAATGTGCTTTTCCCCCTTTCAAAGCTATTTAGTCTGGTTATGCCCAGAGGGCTGTAAGGAGACTTGAATTGGGGCCTGACAGTAAGTCGTGTTGGTTGCCTATGGCTTCGATACTGGGAACGCATCAATGCAGCGATGTTATTGCTTTGTGGAGACTTAGGCTTTGTATTCTACCATCGCAGCACAGAAAAACAACCATAAAGGACTTCACACTGGGAAGTGACAATGAAATCCAGTCTAGTTTGTCTCTTCCTGTCTAGTTTATATCTTCCCTGTAGCAAGACAAACACTTATGTATATGACTGAAAAGGGCAATTATACTMTTTTCTAATCTATGCAGTTTATAATGTTTGTTTATTATTTTAATTGGCAGAAAATGTTAGGAATTTATGTGTACAGTGGGGGAAAAAAAGTAAAAAGCTCTTTCAATAAACTGCTTACTGTAGCTCTATCTCTGTAAGGGAAAACTACATGTAATATCAAAAGGACCAAAGTACCAGGGACTACATGCAGATGGATTGGAAAATGTGTTGTTTAGATGGTGCTAAGTATTCTGCATTCTACAGCAGGCCCTTTCCAGTAGGACTTTGYTATTCACAGAACTTTGTAGACTTCAGTGCACAAAACCTGAATAATGCATACTAGGGACAGAATAGCCTGGCTAAGGGAAATGTCTTTTTATTGTTGTTGTTTTTATTATTATTATTAATATTAATTTTTTATTCTATAGCAAATGATATTTCAGACCAAACGAAAGAAAAAATTTGGAATGCTTTTTTTTTCCCATAAAAACTCTGATTTTTCTACTGAGTTGAAATGGAAGCCTGTACTTCTTCCTTTCTTWTTAGCTTTACCAGTCAGAATGCTAATTAGTTAAAACTGGAAAGGTTTGTTAAAGATCTAGCAGTTTTTGCATTTCCAACATGAATGAATACATACAAAGTATTGTCCAAAGGAGACAAGTAGTGATTTTAATCATCATCTGCAGATAATTGAGGGAGATAATTTTAAATCAAGGCTAGGGGTAAGCTTCCATAAACTTGTCCAAATAAACAAAAAGCTAACTTATCATAACATAAGAAAAATGTCAATGATGTCCACTTCAGGCTGCCCTTAGAGCCAAGGCCATATTTGGAAGCTGATTGTTAGCTCAGAGGTTAGAGGCTCACATCTGTGATTGTGGAAGTCCTCAGACACACAGCTGGACCTGTGCCATACAGGAGCAGTCTGTCTGTAAAACTAACTCCAGGCCTTGAATAGCTTCCAGTGGCTCGAATCAGRATTGAATAAATAAAACTCTAAAACTTTGCATTGTATTACAGGTATTGCAATGTAGTTGCCCTTTTTCATAAGGACTCAAAAAGGAAATTGGGGCAATCYCATTGAGTAGAATCATAGAATCACTAAACAATGGAATCACAGGGCCATGGACTGGTTTGGGTTGGAATGGCCCTTAAAGATCATCTAGTTCTAACCTCCCTGTTATGGACAGCCACCTCCCAACAGACCAGATTTCTCAAAGCCCCATCCAACCAGCYTYGAACACTTCCAGGTATGRGAMAATCACWAATCCTCTGGGCAATCTGTACCAGCACCTCACCCCTGTCATAGCAAAGAATTTCTTCTTAATATCTAATTTAAGCCTACTCTCTTTCACTCAAAGTTATTTGTTCTTGTCCCATYGCTCCATGCCCTTGCCAAAGTTCCTCTCCAGATCTCCTGTAGCCCCTTTAGGTACTGGAGGGTGCTATAAGGTGTCTCTGAACCCTTCTTTTCTCCAGGCAGAACAGCCTTGACTGTCTCAGCCAGTCCCCACAGCAGAGGTGGTCCAGCCCTCTGAGCATCCTCATGGCCTCCTCTGGACTCATTCTGGCAGGTCCATGGATATGTGGCTTTGGGAGCCCCAGACCTGAACACAACACTCCAGGTAGAGCCTTGTGAGACAAGAGTACAGGAGTAGAATCACCTTCTCCTCTGGCCATGCTGCTTTTGATGCAGCCCAGGGTTTTGGGGCTGCAAATGCACATTCATGGCTTTGGTTTGGATTCTCAGCAGCCAAGATCCCCAAGTCCTTCTCCTCAGGGGTACACTCAAATTGTTCTCCACCCTGCCTGTTTTTGGTTGKAGAAGGAATAATTAATTTGGCAAATAAACTGTTCTGAACTGTTGGGTCCTGGACCCGTGCTGTGCATGTGCACCAGTGAATCCCAGGTTTTGTGCTCTCTTCATTCAAATGAAAGAACAGAAACTAAAAGTAGCAGGTTTTTTTAGGTGTAGAAACCCAGATTGTATTAAATTTATAAGAGAAACTTTCAGTATAAATATATGTGTTAAATTCATATGTATAAATAGATGTAAAATATATGTATGTGCATATGTACATGTATAAATATGTGTATGATTTTGTGGCTAAAAGTGGAGACATACTGTACTATGAAATTTCATYGAAATATTAGGCTTGATGATTCTAAAATATTTTTAATTTTCTGTTCATTTTATTATAATAGTACAAGTTTTAGTGGAAGATGTCTCTGTCCATGGCAAGACAAATTTGACTAGATGCTCTGTAAAGGTCCCTTAAAACCAAAAACATTCTGGTTTTTTGTATTTTTATTAGTGCAAAACCAAGGGAAATGAAAAAAACCTGAATAAAAGTAGGCATTTCTATTCTTGTACTTGAAATGAAAACTTCAGTTCAAAAATGTCAATTTTCRTCAGAGGCTTTGATGGTTTTGGTGTTTTTTTTCCCTAAACTGAAGACATTTCTCAGGTCAAAAAGCAACTGTGCTCATACAAAAATATATTGGTGGTGCTGTGAGATTCTTTATTTTTAAATTTGGTGTGTGGTAAAATATGTATATCAGTTTACCATATGTTTACACCAACTGAAATAATTTTATTCTCACTTGCTCCAAATTGTCAGGAAGCCCAAAAATCATGTACTCACACAGTAATCTTCACAAGAGCAGCCTGGCTATTTGTCTTGAGCTACYAACTGGAAAAGAAGAACTAATGGCATCTATATAGCAGTTAATGTGCACTTGTGTTTAATTGGTATCAGCAGCACTGTYAGAAAATTAAGTAAGTAGACATTTAAGTAGGCAGAAATCTTCATTGCTGTTAGGCTGATATTGTTGTCGCTGTTATGCAGGACTCATAGTCTGGGGAAAGCTCTAGTACCACAACCCAACATAAATCAGCTCTGGAAAGCAATATTGTTCCAACACCATCTTGCTTTTTGGCTTTCATTTTCGATCTACTGGAGCTTGGAWACAAATAGATCATTTATATTCACACATTTATTTTTAAATAGTTTCCTAATGAAGACTGTTCCCTTCCATTGGGAGGTGTGTGTGTTTCATTGTTATAAACCAGAACGTGTGGAAGATTACTTGTTCCTGCTTGAAATGTAAATTGCGTAGTGTACCAAGAACATTGCTTATCCTCAGTAAATATTTTATTTGAATTTAATACTCTTGTACATCTGTGTTAACAGACTTACCCTGATTATAATTGTTTGTTTTATTTTTTTTTTTCCTTAGTTCCCCTTTTAAAACCTGGGGGCAAAACATGTTAACTCACAGTGGAATTTGTACAAATATTAAAAATGGCTATATTTGGTGTTAAGGGGACTGTTACATCAGAAAGCTGGACACTAATAAACTGTTACACAGGCAGATCATGTCAAGGTTAGGCATGTAAGACAGATGCAGACAAATGATTAAAAAAATATATTGTTTATCAGTGCAATGGTAAGAGAAAATGAAATAATTTTAATCTACTATTTTCAATATCAAAATCCAAACTAGTTTCAGTAATGCAAACTGAGCTCAAAAACTGTCAAGCTTCAGGCCTTACCAAAGCAGTTACCAATTTTAAAAATCRTATTAAGAAAACAAAACCAAACAAACAATTTCTTTGTTTTCTGCCTATGCTCTGGCACATAAGCAAWATACAGCTGGAAAAGCTCTGAACTGTAACATTATGACTGAACTGGAATAACTATTCATATTTCCTCTTTCCTCATTGTCCATACCTTTCCTTAAAAAAAACCTTTTTTTTAGACTGATTTGACATGATGTATGACATATGTACAYATCAAGTCAGGGTTTAAATTAGAATGGCCTTTTTTTAATGTTTGTAAAAAATCACTGCTGAGAAACCAGAGAAGTTTCAGTAAATTGTCACTTACAAGAAAAATTAAAAAAAAAATAAGCTAATGAAAAATAATGGGCACTTATTCTATTTCTCAAATGTTTTCAAGTTTTGAATTTTGATCAAAGTTTCTGAATAGAAAGTGAGAAATCATTTTGCATTTTTCATACCCAAAGATAACTTGAAAGAATAAATATACCAGAAACATAGGTTATGGGTGACTTTCATACTGGGCACTTACAGAATATTTAACAGCTGCAAATGGTATCCTCATCTCATTAAATTAAAACATAATAGTTCTGTTTTGAACAGTAGAGTCAAAATGGTGAAGAAGTAGGTGATGAAAATTGCTCAGAGTCAGAGTAAGTAGTACTTAGAAGTGAAATTTTTTGTTGGAGAATGAGTATGTAGCAATTTAGAAGAAGTGAGGTCTTCATATAAAGTATTATCAATATTACGAGAAATTTAGTGTTTCACAGCTATTATTTTCACACCATTTCAAAAGAACAGTCACTGGAAAGACTTTTACTTAGGAAGTGCCTTTTCCCTCATACTATGTGCCATACTACGTGTCTCTTTTCATCATTTTGAAAGTGGTGTTTTCCTTTCTCCTCTACTTTTTAAACACCTACACAAATTTATTTTAGTTCGTAAGGGTGAYAAAAGGGATCCTTTTTCCAAATGAGGTTTTGCCTATGAATGTGCTTGCTGCAGCAGCATTGCCTTTGACTGATGGTCTCAGTGATCCTACCTCACATTGGTGAGGTTTCTGATGAGGCTTCACTGGTCCCAGGGATGGGGTGGTCAGTGTTCACAGATATGTCTGGGAAGGTATAACTCTCTTCACTTCCTTACTGCTAAATATTGTGCACCTGCAGAAATAAGGCAGGGTGCTGATTTAGGCTGGGGTAGAGATAGTTTTCTTCACAGTGGCTGCTAATGAGGCTGTTTTGGATCTGTGCTGAACACAAGGTTGATAATACAAAGATCTTTTCCTTATTCTTGAGCAGGGCTTATACAGGCCAAGGCTGTTTCTGCTTTCCTTACTGCCACATTGGCAAGGAATCTGGGAGGAGACACAGCCAGGACACATGACCCAAACAGACCAAAGGGATATACCAGACCATATTRCATCAGTATATAAAGTGGAAGGAAGGAGGAAGTGGGGATATTTGGAGTGATGGCATCTCTCTTCCCAAGTAATAGTTCCATGGGATAGGGCTCTGCTCTCCTGGAGATGGCTGAACACCTGCCTGACCACGGGAAGCAGCAAATCAATTCCTTGATTTGCTTTGCTTGTGTGTGCAGCTTTTACTGTACCTATTAAACTGTCATTATTTCAACCCACRAGTTTTSTAGCATTTACCMTCTGATTGCTTCCACTCTTCCACTGGTGRAAGWGTGAGTGARCAGCTGCATGGAYCTTGCTTGCTGGCTGGGGTTAAACCACAACAGTCCTTTTAGAAATGATAACAAATATTTAGGAGGGCCAAAGCTGTTCAATCTTCAGGGCACTGTAGTATTSTAAACACAAAACTCCTCCTGCTAAGTGTTGTTTTGGAATAGCAGCTCTCTCAGATTTGCCATCATTGAATGTTATTGACTGYACCAAAGAAAATGAAGCTGCAACCCTTTCATTTATTAACTGCTCTGACAGTTAACTTTCTGCCATCAGATGTTTCATGGCACAAAGTTTTGTTTTTCAGTGGTGTGTGCTGGTTCACTTCAGCACTGTACCTGAGAATACCGTTTTAACCAAGAAAGAGAAAACTTCATAAATGTTGATGGATTTGGGTCTTCAGCGCAGACTATATCTTGGCAAACTGTCAATGCACAATAATGTTTGTAGGTTAATTAGTTAGGGATCATTTGTGTCTCAGAGCCTTAAATTCAGCTCTGAATTGTTCATCAGGCAATCCAATTGATTTTGGTGGAATTACATACAGAAGGTCTAAGAGTCAATTTTGCYCCAAGAACAGATAAAATGTGCAAGAGAGATTCAGTGCAATACAAACCATAGCCCACTGGCTTATTACTGAAAACTCACTCAGCTTTATTACCCTCAAGAGAGAGCAGGAAGGGCCCTTTTAGAAGTTCCTCATGACACTAAGGAATTAGATAGCACCAGGCACTTAAGTTATACAATATCCCAGATGTCTGCTAATGTTGCAAAGCTTGGTTTGGATTGCATTAGGACATGGTTTCTTTTTGTGGGTTTAAAAGCTTTGAAGGTTCCCTCCTTTTGCTTTGGTATTATAGTGGTGAGCATAGCTGACTTCCAAGGAGTTGATCCAGGTTGGATTCCTGGCCAAAGTACCAAAAAGACTGTAGTGGTTTAACCCTGGCTGGATGCCAGGCACCCACCAAAGGCTCTCTCCCTTCCCTCTGCAGCTGGACAGGGGACAGAAAATATAACAAAGGGTCCATGAGTTGAGATARGGTTTGGGAGACTCATTCACCAAACATCATCATGAGCAAAACAGGCTTGAATTAGAGATATTAATTGAATTTATCRTTTACAAAATCAGAGCAGGATGATGAAAAGTAAAGTAAAACCTTGGAAATTCCTTCCTCCCATCACTCCTTCCTTCCTAGTTCCACCTCCTCCCCAGCAACTCAGGGAGATGGGGAATGGGGATCAGTTCAACACCCATTGTTTCGCCCRTTGCTTAGGGAGAGGAGTCCTTCCCTTGGTTCCATGTGGGGTCCCTTCCACAGGAGATMGTTCTCCRTGAACTTCTCCAATATGAGTCCATCGCAAAGGCAGCTGTCCTCCCCAGACTGCTGCAGCATGGGTCACTCTTGCATAGGGTGCAGTCCTTCAAGGACASGCTGCTACAGTGTGGGCCCCTCTCTCCATGGGTCTCCCACAGGATCACAGCCTCCTCCAGACATYCCCCTGCTCTGGTGTGGATCTTCTCCAAAGGCTGCAGGTGAATATCTCCATCCCTGTGGTCCTCCATGGGCASCAGGGGCACATCTGCCTCACCATGGTCTTCACCACATGCTACACAGGAATCCCAGCTCCAACACATGGAGTGCCTCCTCATCCTCCTTCTCCACTGACCTCAGTGTCTCCAGAGTTGTTCTTCTCTGGCCACAATTGCAGCTGCGCAATAACATTTTTTTTCTTCTTCTTAAATATGTTAACACCATTTCTAATTGTCCCAGACTTGACCAGCAACACATCCGTCTTTGGAGCTGCCAGGGATTGGCTCTGCTAGACATGGAGGAAGCTTCTGGCAGCTTTTCACAGAAGCCATCCCTGTAGYCTCCTCACTAACAAAGYTTGGCCATTCGAACCCAGTGCACAAGAAAAGCCATGTTTTGGGTCCACTCTTTATAACTTTACCTTATAAAKAAACTGTGATTGGATAAAGTCATGGAAGATGTGTTTGCACAATAACCTTTGCAAGAAGAAGCATGATCACACCTGAAATGCCTTCACAAAGGAATGAAGTTCCTGGAAAGTTTGAATTTTAATACTGGTCAGAAATAAGTGAGCTTTASTATTGCAGACTTTGTGTCTCCAGAAGTCAGTGTTAGGATACTGATAAGCTGCTTGAAAGAGGACAGGTGATATTCTAAATCCACTTGACAGTCTG
>QVAJ01000037.1:2272110-2301149 GCA_003546035.1 Mixornis gularis
TTCCTTCCTTCCTTCCTTCCTTCCTTCCTTCCTTCCTTCCTTCCTTCCTTCCTTCCTTCCTTCCTTCCTTCCTTCCTTCCTTCCTTCCCTTTTTTCAGACAATATCGCACCAAAATGTTCCAGGCCCACACATTTTCACCCTGAAAGATGGAATCAGTTAAACACTTTCTTGCATTCTGTACTGAGCTTTTCTTTAGGACAAAGGAACTTTCATGTTGCTTTCAAATAAGGAACACAGTTACGTGAAAATAATATATTGGAGATTAATTCAGTCCAGTCTGAAAGTCCAATTAATTAATGTAATCAAAAAATTAAAAAGAGGTCTCGTAATCAGTGCACTGTTTCACCTCATGATAGGAATGGAATAGAGGGAGGAAAGAGACCTCAAGACTCCTTGACTAAATTTGCTCATTCCTTTGGTTTATAAAATGAAGGGAACAGCCTGGTGCATGACAGTGAACAATTCATTTCCACTTGAATGAGTACAGCAAGAGAAAGTTCCCTTTTTAATCAGACAGATTAAATAGGAGCTGTTTCATGGCAAATCGGTGACTCCAGCAATTATAAAAGAAACTGGACATGAACACAGAACCTGTTCCAATTAGTTTCCATTAATGAGTTCCTTGAAGTAGTTTGTGAAAGCAGTAAACAAATGAAACTAAGGACATTTGCAATATGTTTTTTATTTTCTTAAAGAATTTACTTTCTTGAAGAATCTTAATAGCAGCTCTCTGACTCTGAAACTAATTTAGATGCTCATATTCATATTATCTACCTTTCCTCTCATGCCCCCCCCCTTAGCTGATATTTATGACTTAGAATGTCTTTCCACTTTTTAGCATATGCACAAAACATATCCTTTTGCACCTTCACTTATCCAATTGTGCTGGATGTATGTTTGTGTGTGTATCTAGGGACGAGGTATCCAGGGGGAGTGAGGATCCAGGAGTGGATGGACTGTGTGTCCCGGGCCAGCTCCTGGAGTGTCATTACTGGGCAATAGTGGGGCTCTGTAGCCTTTGCTGGAGATTACTAAATGATCTTGGCTCAGAACATCCCTWGACATTATTTGGAAGACTGGTATTCATCTTGGACTAAAGCCTAAGAAACTATATAAATAATCTGATGGATTTTTTTGGATGAGCACAAAGCCTCTGCACCCCCTCCCTTTTTTTCTCTCTCTCTTTTTTTCTTTTTTTTTTTTTTTTTCCTTTGTTTGGGGTTAATTTTAGGTTGATTGTGGGGTGGGTTTTTTTGATGTGGGTATGGTTTTGGTGTTGTTTGGGTTTTCTTTGTATTTGTTTGTTTGTTTGTTTGTTTTTGGTTTGGTTTGGTTTATGTGTACAGATTTACTCACCAAGGCCCTAGGTGGGTACCCCCAGACACCCGTAACCATCATGACTTCACAAGACAGCATTTTCCTATTAACTTTCTGCTGTGATTGGCTTTTCTATAATACAAATTGGATTTTATTCTTGGTGTTGGCCCCCAGAGTGTCTTTAGACCCATGAGCAAATCTTGGATCTCTTCCTATCTGGTTCCATTGCGTCTCTCCATGCTCCCCATCACGGCGACACTGCCTGCTTTAAAACACCTCAAGCAAAAACTGCAGAGACATTCATGACAATCTTCCTATTTTCCCAAATGGAACTAAACYGCTGCTACTTATTAGTTGCTACCTTGTTTTCCACAGTTCATTGCAAAGAGTGTCCTCCTGTAGTGGTGAGGAAGACAGACTGCTGCTCCTYCTGCTAAACTTCCTTTTGGGTCAAAACTTCTTTTCCATTGTGTGTTCGTCTTTTGCCTATGATGTTATCTGTTCATAAAAATGTATTGAGCACTAAATACTTGTCTTCTGTTGTATTTTCCCAACTTTAAGGCAAAAGCAAAATAGATGCCTCAAGTCCCAGAAATCTTTCTTAGTCCCCTCTCTTAATTTCTTATAAGTATTAACGATTGTCATTCTAATTTTTTTTTATCTATAACCTTTAATTGGGAAAAAGAGGATTCACTTTTGTTGTTGTTGTTGCTGCTTTCTTATTTCTTTTTTCCAAAACTCATATTTCATCATAACACACCTTCAACTGGTTTTAGAAAGAGGCTTGTGAGGTACAGTAATTCCYTCTTCTGTAGTTCCCTAAATCTCACTTGTGGAATAGCTTATTTTGAAACATCACACAGGGGACATAGGTGAAATTTTCCTTGTGGGAAATTCTGTTTGGGCTCAGACAGCACATGGACAAGKGCACAGGGCAAGTCCAACCTGCCCCAGACCCTGTACAGATGGACATAYCCCGTTCTGTGAATGCAGTCTTAATTCTCACCCTTCACCCCCAACCTTTTTCTCTTTATTCAAATTTTCAGCTCTCTGTATTCCCTGCCTTCACCCACACATTCCTAGAGTTAAACTTCAGAGCACAAACATGTTTTGTTCATGTCTTGCAGACAGTGAGGTAAACACTGTAAATGTATAGAAACATGATTTCAGACTAGACATAAGAGCCAGCCTAGAATCCGTAAGGTGCAGCASCAGCCCAAGCAAATTACACCTATTCCCAATGCAAATTAAATTCCATCTTTTTCAGAAAGAAAGATACTAAAGTAAAAATGAGATTTTTTTCATTGCATTCTCATTGAGGTGTTGTAGTGTTCATTATGTATGAGATATGTATATTGGAGGATTTCACTAAAATATTAATTTATTTAAGTTGCAAAAACAGATGGTTTGTCCCAGCATCTGAAATGCATTAAATTTTAAGCATAAAAATTTTCAACCCTTGACCCTGTGTTCCTGTGCTGTACAAGACTCCTTTTTCAGATTCCTGCTCTGTCTCTAATGCAAGTATAATATTACTTAACACACTAGCAAWTGCATTTTAAGACCCCCATTTTGGTGAATGAGAACTCCGACCTGAGCTAGAGTGTTGAAAGCAACAGATCACTATTGGGTAATACTGTTTATATTTGGAGGAGTATGTTATTATGAGGTAGAGTTAAAAAATATGGAAATTACTGGAAACTAAAGACTCCTCCAGAGGAGCTGCAAAACTTGTAATTCTGTTCAAGACCCATTTGTTGTRGTTTGATCTGCACAGCATAAAATGTAGCAAGCCAAGCATCTGCTAACAGAAATGTACAGAATGAAAATGCAGAGAGCCTTCCCTCTGACTGGGGAGATCTAGCAGCTCTGTAATCCTGCACTCACAGTTTGGCAGGAAAGGTACAATACTGGCAGGAAAAGAAATAGGATATATCCTTTCTGTGCCTCTGAACCCCCTACCCTGCAATAAACATAGCAATGCAATCAAGGCTTTACCTCTCTACYACTGAATTCAGAGAGCTGAGGAAAATCATCAGCATAGTTTTAAAACATGACATCCTAACTGAGGACTTTGAGTCTAGTAATGAAAAATATATAAAAAGRTTTAGAAACAAAACCACTGGTAGAGATTTAAAGCTAAGAGCTCTCTCTGTAASAGTGGGCAGGATTAATAATAGGAAAAATAATGAGGTTTCTGTATGCATGGACAAGAATTTTTATTTATTCTTATGCTTCTCAAGATTCCATTGAACATGTTGTGCTTACTTTTGGCAGCTGAACAGTGTTCATTCTTTGCACAGGGCATCTGTATCTAGCAAAGATAYGAGAATGCAGATAGAAATGAACCTCTATGCACTGTGATTTGATGTCACTAGAGAAACCTCAACATCTGCTATGCAAACTGCTATGGAAGAATTCAGCTCTTACCCGTACAACTTTCATAAGCATTCTTGTGTCTGCAATCTTTCTTACTGTAAGGAAAGTGTCTCCTCTGGAAATTTGCTAACTGCACAAAGCTTTGAGGAGTGGTCAATACCCCAGTGCAGCCCTTCAGAACCTTCTCTCAATGGGTTGGAGAGATGGCCAGAGAGAAACCTGCTGAAATTCAACAAAGGCAAATSCAGAGTCCTGCACCTGGGGAAAAAAATCCCACACAGCAATGCGTGCTGGGGGTGACCTGCTGAAAGCAGGTCTGTAGAGAAGGACCTGGGGCCCTGGTGGGCAACAATCTGCCCATGAGCCAGCAGTGTGTCCTTGTGGCCAAAAGTGAGGTGCATTTTCAACAGGTTGAGGGTGCTGGCCTTACTCAGCTTTGATGAGGCCACATCTGAAGTGCTGTGTCCAGTTCTGGGCTCCTCAGTACAAGAGAGATATGGAGCTCCTGGAGCAGGTCCAACAGGAGGTAACAGAAATGATTTGGGGGCTGGAGAAATTCTTTTATGAGGAAAGGCTGRCAGAGTTGGGTTTGTTCAGCCTTGAGAAGAGACTGAAGGGAGGGTGTCAGGAGGATGAAGCCAGGCTCTTCTTGGTGGTGCCAAGAACTAGGACAAAAGACAATAGGCAGAAACTGATGCATGGGAGATTCTACCTGAACATGAGGAAGAACTTTACTATTTGGGTGATGGAACACCAGAACAGATTGCCCAGAGAGGTTGTGTAGTCTCCCTCATTGAATATAACTTACAGTTTACCAAGACACAACCCTGTGCAATGTTCTCAAGCATGACTCTGCTTGCAAAGGGAGGTTGGACCATTGCAGTCCTTTCCAACCTTACCCATTCTCTGAGTAGGTGGAGATGGAAGGTGTTCTTTAGTATCAATGTGATCTGAAAAAAATAGATAGAAGTGCAGTGAGTTTATAACTGAGTATCAATCCATTTATACTTGCATGCAATGTGACTGCCAGAAATGCTTATGGAAAAGAATGTTTGATATTTGTGTACTCCAGCACAAGGATCTTAGGCTATGATATGGGATATAGCACCCCAAGAGGACATTGAAAGTAGCGATGGTCTCAGAAAAGGCATCAGTATTTTGCCTGCTCAGGCCTGTGGACTTTGCTTGCCCTTGAAAGGAAGTTAATAATGCCATTATATGCTACCTATTCCGAAATATCCCTTGGTAACACATTACTGAGGTATTGCATAACAACTAATATCCAGTAATATTACTGGTAATGCTGAAAGATTGTGAAAAATAATGTGAAATTAAAGTGCTTCTTCTTTTATGGATATAGATACAGAATTTAATAAGACAAACAGAAACAGTTCATGTGCTTCAAGTTTTAAAGTGCATTCAAACATATTATCTCAAAGAATGGAATTAGGAGGATGTTTATAGCCTTGAATAGACACCTAATTTGTAATAGAAAAGAGACAATGACCTAATGTCACAAGGTCATTTAAAATTTCAGGCCTACCGATCTTTCCAGTCAGATATCCGCTCTCCAGTGGACACATAACTATGTGATGTCCGCTTCTATTTCTTGCTACAAGGATTTTTTTTCCACATTTGTCTCCAAATGCTAGTGGCTCTGGAGCTAAGTGAATGAAGGATCCTCAGCAGAAATGCTAGGGAATGAATTGCTGACAATCAGCTCTCTAACTAGTTTTGAAAATGTATGCATGTACTTCTACCTCAGCAGAGTAACGAATAAAGTGCATAGACGTTAGAGTGTTATTGCCTTTTCTACATCTTGTCAGCAGTTTGTGATATGGAGTAGTGTATGTGTTTCTGAATTGTGCAGATAATGCCTGCCATGAATAAATATTTTGGCAGGGTAAGATTGCATTCTTACGAGCCTTAATTTGCATTTTTTGTCTGCAAAAGCCATCAGCATGCATACCTTGTATACAACTCTGTTTTCGGCAGTACTGTTGTTATTAYAGAGTACTTAGCAATGCTTACCCAGTCATATCACTCTAACAACTGGCAGGTGGTTTGTTTGACACATGGATAAATTCTAGCACATGGTAAACTGCAAGTATCTAGAAGAAGTGTTTTGGCCCRTCTTTGTTGACCATCCAGTTATCTGCCTAATTTTTCTTTAAAGTACAGCCCATGGTGATTTGACAGAAAGTGAAAGTGGTGTGGCATTTGTATTAAGGTGTGTAATCATCCTTGTAACATCCCACCAAACCCTTACTGGATGAAATCTAAATTAGTTGGGCAGATGTATAGACTGTATATGTATTCCAAATGTTCTTTAAATAAATATAACCTTTAAAAGGTTCAATACCAGCTGTAGTACAAGTGTGATCCTTGACTGCATAATCATATCAATCACATCAAATACTACCAAGGAGGTGCTTTACAYAACATAGTGATGAGGAATTCAGACACTTGAAGGAAAGGAAAAATCATAAGATCCCAGCAGTCAGTCCCGTTCCACACTCTTTGAGGCACTTAAATCCCAGGGTGATGTAGCACTCATATCTACAGCACTGTTAGCTCATCCAGATATCAAGGAACCTGCATTTCTAAAGGTTACATAGTCTTTAAAATAACTAATTTGAACTAATTTATAAAATAAAAGTGTTCATCCTGGAATATTAAGCACAAAGGCACCACCTGTGTCACAGGAAACCAATGGGACACAGAAAGTTGGGTGACTGTGTAGAGAAGTATTGGTGTATAGCTGCACTAGCTTAGACTGTTTTCTAGTATATGTCCTCACTGCAAGTCTTAGGAGGGTATGTGTCCTATGACCTGATCTGATCCAAATGTTTTTTATCCCCATTCCAYAGCTGAGTTACTATATGGCAATAATCATATTATTATGTTCTATTGCTCTTATTTCTTCTTCGATATGGAGTATGTGATTTCTGGGTCAGGAAGTCTCTCCACCTGTGTGTTTGCTCAGTGCCTGGCAGCAAGGAGCTCTGATTTAAAAGGATGCTTACAATAATATTAAAGTATAGATGCTACTTTATGCCCTTATTTAAAGCTTTAAACAGTGGCCTGGAAACTCCTAAGTCTTTTAAGAAAAGGAAATATAATAATTAAGCACTGTTTAGGAAATTCAGATATTTTTATTTGTATTTTTGGTGCTTAGGGGGATTCTTTTTTTTCATGATATYTCTTGTTTTGCTAAATGAAGAGTTGGAAATAGGAATATAAGTTGTCAGGAGAGARCATCATGACACAGCATTTAATTTTATTTCTTAATATGTCATTTTCTCTATCATCATTTTTGTTAAATTATTACTTCTGGGGGAAAAAATATAGGTTCAGTATATAACTGCTGTTTATACAAGTCAGACAGAGGTGTCTGGCTCCAAATTTTATATATTCTTAGTTAATAAAGTTCCACAAGGACTTTGGAAGCTGATGAAGGAATCATATCCTTTTATCTCTGGCTTCTCCTTCATCCTATTTTCTCAGCAAATTTAAGACTAGAACAGCCAGTCATTCACATGAGCARGTGGCAAAACAGTGAAGAATGTTATCTGTAGAGATTTTCTTGTTTTACCAGATACTTTTTTACTAGAAAAATCTTATAACACAAATGAATATATTGGAATCCAAAGAGCTGGTTGAATGATTTTGCTTCTGTGGCTTACTCAGCTTCAATAAATATACATAAAAGCAGAGCGACAGATTCACTCTGCAAAACCAGTACACTTTTAGATTGTGCCTATATCCATTTTACAATTATTCTGTTTGAAAACTTGTTTTACATATGATGACTTTCATATCCACCTCTCTGAAGAACACCTGTGCTGTAGTGAAAACAAGGCAAAGAACTATTTTCTTTCTCACAAATTAAATTGTTTTGCTTAACACTTTTGTTTTGGATTGTTACAGTAAACATATATTTAGCTTTTTCTCTTGCTGCTATTAAGGGTCTGCTTCATGCAATTTTTAAAGGACGGCAGTTCCTTGAACGAAGACTCATCCCATCCCTGCTATTTGAGATCCTTGATCACCAGAGGTGATCAGGCAATCTCATTTGCAAATACTTGTGCTTTAAAACCACTAGTCAGCTCTGCGCGTCATAACTTCTGTTTATTGCCATTGCAAGGCAGCTGCATCTTTTARATTCCTCATCAACTGGGTCAGAAAGATTCCAAGTTGTAAGGAATATACATTCATTTAACGATTAATGAGGTAAAAAGGCTTCCACTAAATTACTAAGAAACATTACAGAGCAGGCTAAAGTCGAAAACTGTGTTTGAATTAATGTCTTAGGTCATTAAGTATATTTTTCTGTGTTAAAAAACTCAGAAGTTATTAAACRTGTTTGTGGAAGCAAGAAATTGGGCCATTAAAATTTTTCCTTTCCCACAAAATAAAAAAAAACCAGAACGGTTTCAAGGCTTAGAGAGTTTTTGATATGACATTTAGGCAGCTTAGAGCTCAAATAAAAAGCAAGGTCTTTGACATCACTTTAATACTTGAATAACTTATAAATGCAGGTTTTCCTATTTGAACTTGAGAGCACTACTATGGGTAGGAGTGATTGGCAGACAAATGGATTTGCTGAACAAAATCTTTACTACATCCTCCACTCTTCTTCATATAAAGCATCTGGGGTGTTCCTCAACTCCCACATCCTTCTTTCCATTCTCTTTTTCCAGTCCAAAATGCACTGAYTCCAGTTCATGCAACACAAAGTATTTGATTTACGAAACAAAATTACGTTTTCCCTCATGTGCTTAGCTTTTCTTCTTTTTTACTGGGCAAGACTGGCTGTCCAGACCTATGTGTCAAGACAACTGAAACCACCTCCCACTGAAATTGTTGGGAGCAAGCAGCGCAATCAACTCAAGGTTGAGTTCTAATCTTAATATAGAAATGTATCATTGCTGATTAAGTTTATAATTGTTTCCAAAAATTTTGGAATTAATCCAGGATTTGTACATTCAAGAAACATAAGCTTTTTGCAACCAAGATTCACTCTAATAATTGGAACAGGCAGTAAAACACACTTCCATAACTGTCTAAAAGTTTAGAAGAGTGTTAATTACCTTAACTTTTCACTTTTTCATTTATTATTCCTATCAGAGTGGGGAAAATGGCACCTGAGAACATAAGTTTCTGATCTTGATCTCTTCAAAAATACTAAAGTATTTTTGAAAGCAGAGGAGAAATTTAAATAGAAATCTGTTCTGCATGGTTGGAAATCCAGAAGGATGGAGCTCATAGGAAACCTCCGTAAAATGACTGATTTTGGCTCAGATGACTTATCAGGTGCTCAGAGGTGATGATTATTAGCAGGATCAGTCAAAAGTTAACAAATGTTAACTTTTCATGACATTTTAGTGGACTGGCAAAATCTGATTCTATGATATTGGTGATTCATTTAAAAACCCATAAAATTAGCTTTCTACATTACATAGATCTCTAATGTCTGCACAGAGGCTTACACTGGTTCATTGAATGCATAAATGGATTAAAACTCAAATGTATTGTAGATATTTTCATGTRGGAAGCTGAACATCTTAAGATAATCAGCTCTATATGTGGTGAGTCACTGAAAAATGACATAACAACAAGTCCACCTTCCAGTCATGTCCAGAACATCATCACAGGTTAGCCTGATRAATTTTGAAAGTTAGAACTCTGGCCATCATTTCAAGATTTGAAAACCGTGTTTGATTACAGAAGGAAGGTAAAGCCTCAAAAGAAACATTATAATCGGATAAAATTTAGACATATTTTTGTGATAGTTTATTTTATACTAAAATGTAAAGTTTTAAAGAATGTGGGAATGTATCTATTTGTTCCCATTATGAAATTACACTAGGCTCTTCTATTTACAGTCAGAACACTTCTGGTGTGAAACATCAAAGGGAAATTGAAATCTCTTTAATCATTAAAATCAATTTTCTTGAAAAACACCTACTGTTGTACTTCTCAAGGAAGGCTCCATGGAATCAATAGAGAGAGCCCTTCTAATGGAAGTGGCCTTTGCAGCAWGTTTGGTTATAGTTTTTTCTTTGTATAAGGATTATCATAATCATCATCTATGGCATTTGTACATTTGTCAAGGTCAATAAAAGAAACAAATCTATTTTAATTTATTTTCAGTCAATTTCCCTACATGTTTTTTTACTGTTAACAGGTTCTGAAAGTAAATGTATTCAATTATGATATTTCACTGGTTGAATTAAAAAGGACAATGTTGTTTTAAAAGTGTGTTTATGGATACTATATTGACTTTTCTATCTATCAATCAGACATACTGGGATCAACTGCAGACCAAATTTCTCTGCTCCAACTGACAGCAGAATATAATTCTTGTCTAGAAATATCTGTATTACCTGCATATACTGAAGGGTAGCTARCAGAAATTCATTCCATCTGCCTGTTTTGTGTACAACATTTACAAAGAACTGATGTAAATATTTAATGCTTCTAAGAACGTAGTATAATATTCAAGAACTTGACTATGTCCACTCACATTAACGGATTCAAATCCCACATGTCCATGGCTGGCTGTGTATTCATAGAAGAGAAAAAGGCTGTGTTGTGTTCTCTGAGAGGTTGTGCTCCTGCAAACAGGTTAGCCTGGCTTCATGCACTGACAAGATTAATTGCAGACCTCTGAACCTGATATGTTTTCTTAATATCCAACACAGCTCTTACTTTCCTCATTCAGGCTGAAATATGGGGCTTGCTCTTTCATAATTCAACACCAGTCTTCTCTGTGTGTGGCACTGTTTTTAGTCATTGTAAGTGCCTGCAAATTACTAAAGTCAGTGATACGATGCACAGCRGTTTGCTTAGAGTTATTTCAGTGATTATGGAAAGAAAGAAAATAAGCTTTTTTCCAAACTGTCAGAACACTGCAGAGGAGACAGCAGTCATAATTTCTAGAATAGTACAAAACAATTTTTCAAGGAATTTTTTTTGTGCATGTCCTCTTTACTCAGTGGGAAATAATACGACATGTAGATCCCACTCTCTGGTGTAGCCCAAGTTCACTTCACGTCTGCTAATTGAAATGTTCCATTATTTCTTCTGGAAGCTGATGCTTTACATTTTYAATTTATTTTTTTCAGATAGTATGCTGATTGAATACATTAGGTGACAAAAACCACACATACTTAGAAACTGCCTGTTGCATAATATATGAAAACACACTACAAAACTAATTCTCCTCAGCTGGGACTACTCCAATACTCTACAATGGTAAAAGAGCATGGAATAAAAGAAAAWTAAACTTTGCTTGTGTGAAACATATCCAGCTTTATTAGCCTATAAAATAAGGAATACAAATGTTCGTGAAGACATAAGGCCCAAGTTTATGCTCTCTAGCTGAAGGTTTATATTGAGGGTACTGAAGATATATGGGGATGTGGTAGCCATAGGATCTCTATATAGTAAAAACCAAGAGACAGGTATGGACAAGAAGCCAGCAAGCCAAACAATGACAAGAAGCACATGGTGGAAATGTGGGGAAGATGTATTTTATTTTGAAAAAGAGGTCTCATTTGAAAAAATTTAATTGAACTTGGGTAGTGTCTCATCAGACCCAAGACAGTGATGATTCAGTTTATAAAGTTTAAAACAATTCTGCTTCTTGGTCTCTAATATTCTGGTATGTGCTKCAGTACCTGATCTCATGTTTCTCTTAATCCTGTGATGCCTTCAAATTAGTAACATAATGTGTGTGTTCTGTGATGAAACAGTGTGTGCAACATAAATGAACAATTCATGAAAACTGTAGAGTGGTGTGCTAAAAAAGAAACTGGTTTGGAAAGAATTTCAAGGTGACACCTGCTCTGAAATTGGACCTCAACAGGTCCCCTTCAACCTAAAGTGTTCTGTGACTCCACAATTCTCGGTTTGCAGAATTATTCCAAGAACATTAAAGACTCCTAGGTAGACAATTATACATTGAAAAYATTGGAAATTTGGTATCCCTATCTCCATCCCCATGACTGTTCTTAAAAATCCAAAAAGAAATGCTTTGCTTATATTTGTCATGAATCCAAAGTCCTTAGCAAATCTTAATTACAGTSATTTGAAGTTTAATTAGAATGTTCAGTGGTTTGGTATCAGTAGATTCATTTTTTTATGCTAGTTGTTTATTCTATGACAACTTTCCTCTTTAAGAAAATCTAAAATAAAGTCCTCTGATGAAATATGTCAATTCTCGTGGAAGGTTTCTTTAGTCCAGAACTGAATTTGCACATCCATGTGTAACAGACAGACAAATGAACTGCTGCATTTCATCCCAGAATAATCAACTCACTGTAGGAAAACTTAACATGTCCATGACCAATGTTGARGTCTCAGATGTGAATCAAAGAGAGGAGAACACAAGTCTCCTATATCAGTTTAACTATTTCAGAGCTCTATTCCCTTTTGTTTTCTGTTTCCAGGCTTATCTTTTTTCTTTTAAAGTAATGAAATTGGATTATTAGGGTTTTATAATCCAGTCTCCTTCTATCTGTGGTTAGGTATATCCTGATATAAGAGTGGGAAATCATCTTYATAGATTACAGTGCAGGAGAAGAAATTTGATTTATATCAAAATGACAATAAGAATTCAGAATATTCCACCTCAAAATTATGACAGGACATGTACAAATGTATTTTAGATAATTAAGGAGATTATAATGTGTTAATTGAATTATTCCTCTTCCTGTAGAACCTGTAAACAAAATTAGTAACAATAACTTAATGTCAAGCTTAAAACTTGATATTAATATTTAACTCATATTAAAATGTAAGTTTTCTCTCCACTTATCAGTTATGTAGATGCAACATACCAAAACAATATATGCCTTGTAGGCATCTGTGTAGAGATGGCAGATGAACACAATGTTCTGGATTCCAGTTTGGGCTATTTTATGCTATTATTGTCTGAGCATGATAGATTCCTTTTTCATATGATTTATAACTTGTCATTACAGGACACTGTAGTCCTCCAGACAACATTAATCTATTGATGATTCTGAAGTGAAGAAGTGATTGATGCAGTACCAGAAACTGGTGGCATAGGTAAGTTCTTCTTTTCTTTTCAAACCTTTCTTGCTGAAATGCACAGCTGTACCTAGACTAGGATCACAAAACTATTCTAAATTCTGAGGCTAAGAATAAAAAAATTCATTGAGACTCTCATTTGTTTTAATTTTTATTTTTCAGATAAACTTATTTTTAGGGTTTTTAAACTTTTTAAATACACCTTTTAATTAAGCAAAATTATCTGGTTTCATAACTTTTACCAAATGATTTTTAGCAATTTTTTGGTTGTTATCTCTAATCTACTTTTGGTTGATTTGTCTTTTATATTTCTTACTGGAATGGATAGCAATATATCTCCTTTCACTTCTCTCAAGAATTTTATATGGAATTCTCTTCTGTTGTTGCACAGAACTTTTGGAARGTTACTAATGAATTGATTGTCTTCTCTTGTTCTAAAGTCAGCAGTAGAAGTGACACTTAGGGATTTAATGACATGAATAAGACTCTACTTTTAAATTCTTGAGTATTATGTTTCTACCTCTCAAATGCTGTTCAGGTCACTAATAAACTTCTACACTATTTCTCCTAAAAATACCCTTTATATCCTCCACAATCAGATTAGTGCTTCTTAAACTGATTTCTGCAGAGGGCAGAAGAAAAACACTAAATGTAAATCCAAAGAGTTGTATTTCATCTACAATTTTCATGCTCAGATCTGGTTCTGCATTTCAAGACCCTTCAGAGATACTATGTGAAAAGTTGAAAGGAACACTTCAAGTAATTTGACTGCACCAAGATTTTAACTTATTCCACAATGTAACAGACAAAAAATTCATTTGCCTGTTCAGAACATGACCTAATTCAGTGACAGTAGTGCTACACATCTCTAAGSTCTATAGATGGCATCATCTTAAAATTATGGGCATTGCAGTAAAGGACAAAGCTGGGAACAGGGCAAGTTTGTTGGCATGTAAAGTTGCTATTGGAAGGGTTAGGAGCCTTCAGAGGGAGGAAAAGYTGAAATCAACCCCATTTAGGAAAACTATGAAAAGCATCCCATAAGCTAAATTGTGTCCCTGCATACTGTTCTCATTCTCCTGTCCATTGCCTTGTTGGGATCCTAGTCACTCATAGGACCACACAGCTACAGCCATGTTGTCACTGCATCAAGCATCTGGGAAACTGAGGATTTGATTCTTGGATGTGTTGCTGAGATATTGGCTTTTATTGATGATTTGTTCCTCATTCTTTTAAAAATAATTTTATTTGCTTGATCTTCAGAGCTCAGGTTAAATGTTCGGTGTTCACCYTTTCTCTGCTATGTGAAGTCAAGTTCTCGGTATCACCATCTGCCCACGAGAAGAAACATCAACAAAACAGTGGGTTGGAGATGCAGCATTCCAGTGCTTTCCAGTATGACTAATTTGGGGATGAGGACACATTCAGTTTTCAGTTATCTTTCTTTAAGATTTTTGCAAATTTTCTCTATCTCTTACTTAGAGCAAAGAATTTGTAATTCAACTGGGACATTTTTCTGAAAACGTAAAAGTATGCTGAAATMGAAAAGTACAACTGTCTTCCATGGTTTAGACCAATATGATAAACATGATACAGAGAGATCTAACCAGCATTGCAATTTTCTATTTAAATTATTTTTTTGACCATTCCTATAAAGGTATCAAAATGATTCTTCATATTTAAATCAGACACATATTGGCACCAGTATTTTAATGACTTTCAGGCCATTTTCTCAGTCTCATGAATATACATCTTCTSGTATCACCTTGTGTGCTTTATTTTTTAATTGACTCAAATATTTTGTATATTTTATCAGTTAATTAAGGTTGATTCTTATTCATAAATTACATAGGTTGACATATTTGGTGAAAAAAATCAGCCTTAGCACATGTAAATCATATAATCTTTGAGTGGATTTGATTGGAACTTATGGATGCTATGTGATGTTCACCACTCCAAATAAGGTCAATTTCAAATTAGAAACATCCTCAAAAKGAAGGAAGAAGCAACTTATTGCCTATTTTTTTTCTGGTTTTCTGTTTGTTGGTTGTGGGGGCTTTTCTTAAATAGATACGAAAACATGTTCTGTATTTTGCAGATTATTTTTTTCTGAAAGATATAATTTAAATTCAGCAGAATTACTTTAAAATGTAAAATTAATTGTGTTCTAGGACCTACTTGGTTCTTAAATCATAGTTTAGAAATTCTAATGCTCTTCTATGTATTTAGAAATTCTCTCTCTTGAGTTTTCACATCCGAAAAAAAAACAACTGGGCATGAGTGAGTCACTTGACTCCCTTGCATTTTGAATAGGAAAAATGGGCAACAGGATAATGAACTTGAAAGATTCATGCCTGAAATGAACTTGAAAGATTTTAACAAGTAAAATGTTCAAAGGAAGTGTTTATTTTTTCAAATTAGTTCATGTCTCTGCTAAAGACATGGCAAGTAGAAATATATTCATTTCTTTAATGCAAATAACTTGACATTTTGACAGCCAGAGAAGCCAGTCATTGCTAATGAAGCCATTGATCAGTACCTCTTCAGCATTTAGTACTTCAGAACTTTTATCTGCAGTCAAAGAACATATTTCTAACTAGAAAACTTAATGAAGAATAAATGTTTTTCCCAATRAGATATAAGACAGTACTGTGAAATTTGCCTTGAGGAAATGTAGAAAAATACTCTGACTGTGAATGAATTTATGAATTAAAAAATATCAAAAAAGGCACGTCTGTCACATCATGTGTCCCTCTTAAACAGCACATGTTGAACAAACCTGAGCACTCCTCTTTATATTCAGGTGTGACAGTGTCGTAATAATTCTCTGTCTTGGCATCATGTTGTCCCTAATATGGGACAATAATAACTGTTGGGTAATTACAGTTRTGACATCCTTCCGTGCTCCTTGCCTTTGTGTGGTAATGGTCTCATGGTTGTGCCTGCACTCCCATCTACTGTTAAAATTAGTTGTCACTATGAGAATGGTACACAAATCTGGAAAAGAAGGTGGATCCTGAAAGAGTAATGCAAGAAAAATGACAATTTGTCTCATTAAAAACTTTGCCACTTACTATTTCTGTAGAAGCCAACAGTTCCTAGATAACTTGTGCTTTCACAACAAGCAGTATCTTAAGATGTATTTTGGTGCTTTTCAGGGTTGTGACCCACAGATTTTTCTTGGAAGTAGGACCTGTGTCGGAAGAAATGTCCCAAGTACTGTGAATTCTCCTAATACCTGTATCGATAATCTTTTGCTTTCATTCACATTGGACTTGTCAACTTATTCCTGAGGACTTTAGTCATCCCCTATGCAGCCCTGACAAAAAAGAGATGCATATACAACCAGAAGCTTGGATTTAAGACATAAAAAACAAACTGTGTTGTTTTTACTTTTTTTGTTGCATGATAAAAAGGAGGGTTAGCTGTACTAATAATTAAATTCCCATTACAAAATGCAATGTCTGGACTTCAAACTAGTTTCTTACATCTAGGATGGGAAAGGTTTTATTAGTTGTAAATGAAAGAAAACTAATTAGTGTAATTTGTGCACTATACACTSATGCAGTCAAACTCTTTTAATACCAATTAAACATGTTAAAACAAAATGCTTTGTCAAATTAAAGATTAATCTGTTAAGAAAGAAATAGACAAATTTAGCTCAGTTCCTGATTAGACTTCTCGATTTATCCTAACGTATTTTTACTTTTAACTTTGTAATTGTCAGATATCATCTGTAACAATCCAAGTTGTAACAAAGGCGTCTTCAAACTACAGGCACAGGTTTCTTTGTAATCATCACTACAGATTAACAAAACAATAGTAAATAMGATGCCTTGCAGTCAATGTATCTATATTATCCAGAAGGGCAAGCAGCCCTAGTAGTAAGAGATGTTCCCTCGGGAGAAGAGTCTTTGATTCAGTGATTATGTTCAATATAGTAAGACTGAATTACTTTAATCACTAAATAAATTACCAGAGTTAGAGCTATAATGAAAATTCAGGGTTGAAAATAAGGAGCTGGAATAGCAAAGAAAGAAGGTAAGAGAAGTTAAAGCAAAAGGGAGCAATATTAGAGGTGTGTTTGAAAAGGACTAGCTGCCCTGGGTAAGACTTTCAGTCACGACATGAGATTTGGTGATATGTTCCATCTCTGGAAAGAGATTCTGGCAGTTTCACCAATGAATGTCTGACGCTTCGAAGRCAACAGAAGAAGCTGAATGCTTTAAATCATATGCAAGCTGCTAGAGAAATCCAAGCTAATATACAGAATATTTGTGAAGGAGATGAATGTTCAATTTCCTCCAACTTAATTGTTTAAATAATTTTTTGTGTTGGTGTTATGCTTTCCCACATACCCATTTATGTGACCATCATACTTTATACAATAATTTATTGGTGAATATTGAAATTAACAAAAAGGCTGATAAGTAAAAAAAAATTGTAAAAGTTGACATTTATTTAAATGACAATGCTGTTAATTGGGAGGTCTGGAATTAATCCAGTGCTGAAGAGTGGCAACATAACGTTACTTTTTTTTCCCCTCATTTTTTGTCTTTTGAGATCTGACAATATGTAACAGAGTGACTCATATATCAGGAAGACTTATGCTCTTTTCAAGTAGGTAAAAAAAAGAATAAGGAAGCTGATTTGTGAATAAAATTAATGAGAATAAAATTAATGTGAACATTGAGGCAAGCTGGGTGAATGCTTGAAACATATGTGAAGTGACTATGGTGAAACATATGTAAGTGACTTATAATTACACTTGAGTACTCTACCCTTTGACTCTACCATTCTACAAAAATTCTCACACAAAGTCACTGCACTTTGACTGGTGATGAGGATGTCCCAAAGGGAGAAAAATGTAGGCACTAGACTAACTGTAATATTTTTTTTCACCTTCACTACTTTGATGCAAGTCATGAACAATACTCATTTTCGTGTCACTGCCATTTTTTATGCTCTATCATTTCCCCCTTACAGTGTCACCACTCTGTTTGTGTTTCTTGAATTTGTCAAAGACRAGGCTACAGCTACAGAAGCAAAGCTGAAACTGCATCTTTTTCCAGCAGAAATAATCTCCTCTGATGCTATGGGAAAAAACCAAAGCTGTTACTGGAGATTTTTGTTTGGTTTTTTTGTGTTTCTTGTTTTCTTTAGTTTTGCTCTGTGGATTTTTCCATGTCTCAGTTAAAATTGTGGTCACGTTGATTCTTTAATCCTTTCTTCCTCCATGGGAATGAATTGCATGGGTTTTCTTCAATTAATAAGGACTGGATTTATTTTATATCAAGAGGGATGTGTTGCATTGCAGAGAAGTACTGAACATGTGGCATTACCATAATTTCCCAATTTTTTCTTTGAATTCTTAGATGTAAGATGTTACAGAGGGAATCTGATGCTTATCATCTTCATTCTTAAAAGTCTAGAGGAGATATGGGGGCAGCAATAGAGGGATCAATAAAAATATAGGAGTGGATTCACATTTGCCTTCTACCTCACAGGATTTACATGGGGCCAGGGAACTAGTATGAAAGAAATCTGTTGATACTTTATGATGTTTCTGAAGACAAATCCAGGGACACGGATTTCCAGTGCAGAATGTCTGAATGTTAGGTGCTGAGCCATGAAGGGGGGTGAAGGACACAGTGGAGGCACCATGCCCCAGTGGGAAATGGAAATAATGTCTGCTAAAAGATGTGTTCAAGGCCAGGCTGGATGGGGCCCTGAGCAACCTGGTCTAGTGGAAGCTGTCCCTGCCCAGGGCAGAGAGGTTAGAACTAGATGATCTTTAAGGTCCCTTCCAAACCAAAACATTCTATGTTTCTATGACTCTGTGTTTTTACTGGCTTACTATATTACTCCTATTTGCTCTGACAGTTCAGAAACATCMATTCAGTTCCTTGGGTGATGCAGAGCCAAAGTGCATGGACTTATTTTGAGATCTCTTACTGTTGAAACTATAATTAATTTCTTCCATCAGATCTACATTCCTTGCAGTCAGCCACCAAGACTCAAGGAAATCTAAGAAGAGATGCCAAAAAGCCCTCTTCTTGTTTCTTCTAGCCACTGCTTTGTCTTTCTTTTCAATAKACAACAGTCATATTATATTGTTTAATTTGTCAGCTAACCTCAGAGGAGGGAGATAGTTTTAAGCAGCACCATTCTGAGCTTGGAGTATCTCTCCAAATGCCTTTGAAAGTAATAAGGTGAAATGGTGACCGTGCTGTGATCATGGGTACAGTGAAAGCCATTATCCTGCAGCAGTGGAGGAGCAAATACACATGCTCATCTTTAAATCTTTAGACTGGTGGCAGTCTAAATTCAGTGCTGAATAGTCAAAGCKTCACAGTATTCATGCTAGAAAAAGAGATGGTCCTGACCTTTGCAGACAATCTTATCTTTTGTAAGATGATCAGGGAAACATGAACATCTGTGCTGGGGGCAAAAACATCATTATTGCAATCTGTGCTGGTAGATTACTTGTAGTTAGAATGACTAATAGCAGGATRCTGAGTGACTACATGTCATAGCCTTGGTGAGGTGTGTCTGTTTTATGTTTTTTATTGCTTTACTCAAAATATAGTAGGCAAAATAATTGAATTTGTTTGATATCACTGAGTCAGAAACACTTCTTTAGATGTTTATTTACTTCATTTTTTAAACATAGTCATATGAAACAGAATGAAAGGATTTTAGGAAGAAGTGCATCTATCTCATTTYGTTTTGCACGCTCAAGTCATTTGATGCTGGAGCAAATTATCCAACCCATCCTCCACTGTGTCTTTGCAGAAGAGGATGMAGAGCTGAGTTGGGCTTGTAAAATAATAATATAGTTCATGTTCATGTGTGGGTTGATCAAAATATATACTTTTATTTTTCTTCTTGGATGATTTTGTGCTGGAAAATGTCAGTTYTAATATGATATTCTGATCAATGTGGCTCTCATATAAATTTGAGATTATTCCAGAGAAGCTATTAAGCTTGACATAGAGTCCTCTGAAATCATAATTTGGCTTATCTTCAGATGTTGAGTTTTTCCTGCTCCAAAATTCATATGAGTGTCATTGACTTACACAAGATATCTTATGATTTSTCCTTTAACATAAAATAGAACCTCACAGATATTTTTGGTGGAATATTGGTATGAGAAAGCAAGCTCTTAATCAGTTGCTTATGGCCTCCATACCAAAGGAAGCTTACTAGCAGAAAGATGAGTGGAATAGTTGGCAAAACTCTTAATGTGGTCTGACTATTCCATTCTGTTTTATACAGTCAAATCCCATACTTGCTTTGCTTTGCCTATATAAATTCTTTTCCCCCAATTTTTCTACAGCATCTAGTTACAGAAAGTTAATTTATGTCTGTACAGAAGGCTGATGTCAACCACCAGCCACAAAAGTGGCTTTAGCAAACTTGTGGATACATCACAAATCTACACTAGATCTGATGCCAGGTGTGCTGGGTAATGCTCAGGCATAAAACAGCATTAGTTGGTYTGGGTTACATCTGAGACATTGAACCTACATATTCATGAACACTCATATGTGCAAGCATGATTGCCCACTCTGGGCCTGGATTTTAACATTTAAAATCTGGCAACCATGCTAAGCAGCTTCATTTATTGATTGGCCCACTTGTTTCCATCTGGAAGAGACCCAGGAAGGTAAATTGAATGAAAAAAATCTCTCTAATAGAAAGTTAAAAAAATTATTGATAATGTTCCATCAAGAAAAGTTTGCATTGAAAATCTATTTTAACTTTTGTTTTGTTAATAAACCAAATATTTAATTGGCTTTGATCCCTCTCTCTCTGTTTTTTTTTTGTTTTTAATTGTCCTAGGAATAATTACGYTGAAAAGAAAGAAAACTTGAAATCTTGCATTGTTTCTAGCATGTCTAACTACTTATTCAAAACGAAAAGGAAAGTTATCAGGAAAAAAATTGTCAGCCTTGCTTTTCTGTGCAAAATATTTTTTCCACAGAAATAATATGGAATTTAAACAGAAAGTTTCCTAATTATTAATAAAAACRCGTACCATCGCTTCTAATTTCAAAAGAGATGAAATTGGGTTTTTTTCACCTCTCTCGGTTTTGTGCTCTCCTCTTTTCTTTTTCTTACTCTTCCTGTCTCCCTCTCCTTGGTTATTTGATGTCTAGGGATTAGGATAAAAACACCCCACCAACAAACAAGCAAAGCCACAAAGCAWAAAAAGATTTTGTAAAGGAATATCAAGAAATTTAAATATGGAGAACGAGTTGAAAATATTTTTGCTCTTTCTGGTGGTATTTTATCCAGCATGCAGGAAAAGCAGAATTTTATTGGTTTGTTTGTAGATTCTGCCTGTTTATTTCCCATTTGGCCCAAAGGCCAAACTTATTATTTATACCTTGGGTTTGACAATGGAGTAGCCCAACTTAACTGAAATAAAATTCTGTTTAACTTAAAATACTTTAAACAGTAAATAACAAAATATACTAATCTCTTCAATATYACACAGTGTACTAGCTTGCCTTTAATATATTTTTAGTACCATTTTTGTTAATCTTTGTTTATGCAATGCTTTTGGGGGAAGAGTATGACTCCAACAGACCAATCTGATTTATTTTCTTTTTCCTTTGACTCTTCTTTCCATATTTAACTGTCTATTTGTCTACAGTGTTTAGCTCCAAATAAGCGTTGAAGGCTTTAATTTATTTAACACTATATACCCATTTTTTCCTAGCAGTTCAAATGAAGAAGACAGGTGGCAGTCTCTCCAGAATTTATACTTGTTTTTCAGCCATTCCTGCTGCTCTGTAAAAACAGATTTGCAGATAATCCATATAGGCATCAGATATTTGCAATTTAGGAAGAGAATAGAAGAAAAGGAACTATACATAAACCTAGAAAGTTAATAGCAATATGCTGGCTTTTGGAGTATGCCCACCACCACTGCCACGAATGCTGTGAGATCTCTATTGTATCAAAATTTTGGACAGAATTGTTATTAAAACTACATAATAGTCTGTAWAGGAAAATATGAAGAATAATTGATGTTATCTGGTTTCTTGATGAACATAAATTTAATATTTCAGCACTCAACTCTGCTTGAAATAGGTAGATGGGKTTTTTTTTGCTGTTATCATTTTATATCATTGTAATTATTTTTGACAATATACTATCATCCAAGCTATCCACAATAATGTGAGCAGTATCATGATAGATGAAGTCTATTTCGTGCCATTGAGGAATGCAGATCAGCTCTGGAACGGACTGTTTAAATGTTTATAGGTCAGCTGAAAGCTATTAAAGGAATTGCCAGATAAATCTTTTAAAAGTCTGTTTTCATTTATTTACAATATGAGCAAACTTTAATTAGTGGGACTATTTTTCTCTGTTGGGGGAAAAGAAATGTACCTCAATAATTGATAAAGAATGCATACTCCTACAGATATTTTCAATCCGAGTGGTGCAGCAGCTTTCCAGAAAAGGGTTTTTTCTCTCTCTGACATTAGAAGAAAGTCTCCTACTTTCATAAATGGCAGTGACCTTATTCTGAGAAATAAAGGCAGCGTTTGAAACCCGGACTGACCATTGCTAAATGTACATCTGCTGAAATTTGATGAAATGAGAAATCTCTGAAAAAACTTGTATTAGGCACAGGCTTAAGTTCAGACAAACACTGTGGATGGGATATAACCTTTTAAAAGTCCTTCTGTATCTCATCAATCAGTTTATTTCCATTTTCCTTTCCCACTACAATAGATCTGGGCTGGACGTCAGCCATGGGATGGAGGCAAGGAAAATGTCCTCAGTGTCAAACATTTATCTGGCTTTCACTTGGAGARGAAGTTGAGAGTTACTGCCCCCTCTCACATTTTCAAAATATAAATCTTGGAAGCCTGATTGTGAAGATTTTGGAACTAATACTGTGCTTAGAAAACACAGGATGAAATCTTATATAAGAGTTTTGATAGCAGAGTTTGTTTCCCCATCTTCCTGTCTTGTTTTGAAGCTGGACTGCATAACTTTTCCTCACTAACATTTTTACTTTGTTTGTTTGTTTTTTTAATACTAACTTTCTAGAATGAAAGGGATCACATCATATTTCAAAGCCTTTATTGTGACATTAAACCTTTGAACTACTGTTAAGGAAATTATTTCCCTAAGGCTAAATATSTGAAAGGTTATTAAAAATTTAATTTCACAAATGGTACCTAGGCTAAAAAATAATAACATCTAAACACTACTTAAAACCTTGATTGCCTAATCGTATAAATCCCATTGCTCCTTACTTTTAAATAAAGCAGAAATTACTATTAAAAATACAGAAATTTAATTTTCATAACAGGATTTCAGAAGAAGCATGGAGATGTTAGGTCCTATATCTTTTATGTCGGTCAAAACTGCACATGTATTGTATCTGTGACTGATATATGGAGTCAGTTTTAAAATTCAGTTCTTTTAAAATGGTTTTAAAGAAAGTGTATTTCACCTTTAGGGCATGAACCCACATAGGAGGCCATTAGTGGGAATATCTGAATAATTCTGAAAAGGGGATATAGATGTTTCATAAAATGACAGAATGGTTTCGAGTGGAAGGGACCTTAAAGATCATCTAGTTCCAACTACCCTGCCATGGGCAGGGACACCTTCTAGTGGGTTATATGATCCCAGGACTAATTTGAAAAAGAATTCATGTAAAGAGTGTAGTGTCCCTTGACTTGCCCCATAGAGGGTAACTTTCCAGTCATTATCTGTAGACTTTTCCTGCTCTCTCTGACATTAGAAAAAGTCTAAAAAAAGCCCCTAGATTCTAGACTGCTAACTTCTTCAACCCAATGAAGCACTTCCAACATGAGTCACTAAGTTCTGTCCTCTAAACCCATACTGCCATGCTACAAAGGCTTTTCAATACTGCTCTTAATCATGTACTAAAAGCCTTTTCTGCTTTCAGCAATTTACTTTTATGGATGTCACCTTTGGTTTATGGCGTCAGGTTTAGTGTGGCTTTCAGGATTTTTTCCTTATTCAAGATTTTTTCCTTGTGATTTTCTGTGGATTTTAGCATTACTCTCACTGCAGAGTCATCTGCACTCCATCTCTTCATGTATCACTTGTGAGTTGTTTTTTTTAAAACAACAAACCAAGAAGTGTTGACCTTCCCCAGAGGCAATGTACTCAGACATCCTGAATGTGAGGCATATCTCTTCAGTTGTCACTTTCTATCCTTCTTTCTTCCTAATATCCTTATTCCTATAATAGCTACACTCAATGAACTAAAACTCCACCTTTATGCAATATTATATTATATATTATAATCTCTTATGTTATATATATTTAGCCAAAACTGGTGAKTCTTCTCTTTTAAAATAATTTTTCTGTGACTGAGTGGAAATACCTAWGGTTTGTTGCATAGTGTGGCATTCTATGCATGTTTAACCATTTTGTCTGTCTGCACTGGGGTTTGAATAACAGCTTGCCCAGCAAATTATCAATCTTCATGAAGAGAGAGTAAATTTGTCTAGATTTATATTTCATATCTTCTGACTTTTTTTTACACACAAATGTAAGGAAGGAAGATTTTTAATAAAAAATTATGAATGTTAGAAACACATTTTCCTTTTTCCTGGATTTTATGGCTATTGTGAATATTGATAGAAAGGGAAAAGGTTTATCACTGTCATTAAGTAAATGTAGTGTGATGTTGGTGTCTGAGCACTTTGAGTAATCTTAACAAAGGCCTGAATTTTTATTGTGGTTGTTCAATTAATTATTTTTCTGGAGTYGTTCATAGGGATTTTGTTTTGTTATTTTTTTTGTGTCCTTGCGTGAATGGTAATTTTTTACCTGATCCACACTGACCATAKAGATTCTGTATCATATAGTATAGGGGAAACCTTAGAAGGATACTATATTTTGCATCTATATAACTTTATATAACTCTTGTTCAAAAAGGTAAAAACAGAGCTGTACAATGTGTGTGACACATAAAGTTATAATAACTTTGGCTTGATATGTTACTTGAAAAAATTTCCATTATCTTTAAGGATGACAACTTGTCAGAACAGAAAGGTCAAGAACGAGACTGTGTGAGAATATTAACTGACATAAGTTTACTTCTGTGGCTTTGCCAATTAGTGTGTGTAAATACCACTTTCTTGAGAGACTAGAAGAATGAGAGACAAACCCACAGATCTGTCATTCATGAAAGAAGAAACTCATACAAATGAACACCTCCTGGAGAGGATAGGACTGATCCCTAAGAGTAATGTTACTTTTAGTAAGTGGGAGAAGATGCAGGACTAGTACTTCAGAGGTCAAGATTTACCCTAGAACAGGTAACTTTGTCAGAAAGAAAACCTTATGATCTTTTTCCCCTATCATGTTGAATTTGGGAGCATTCAGGATGTCAGGAAAACTCCCTACAGTTTGAACTCTCTACATATGAGGATGTTGGGATCTCAATTAGTTTGAGAATGTGACTAATATGAATTGCTCATAAACAATCATTTTTCCATATGACTTACAAGTGCACTATATTGAAATAAGACCCACTTGCCCTGCTTTAATCACTTTTTCATCTACAAATTTTGCCTGCCATTATTTTCTCTTCTATTACACCCAATTTCTAAATTTAATGACTGACACAAAGCTGACACCAACCTCTGAGATAACCTACTTAAAACATTCTCACTGCCTAGTGGTTCCCCATTTTAACTGACATTATGAAATCTAATGATTTGTTCCAGTTGATTTTATATTTTGCTATTTATATGATTTTATTTTATATTAAACTTTATTCGCATATCCTATACTATGAAGCATAGYACAGACAAAACTTTCACTCTTATAAAAGGCAAAAATATTGTGTGACATATGTAACATCCTAAAACCATTTATGCAACTTTGATTTCATTATCAATGTGAGTTTTTGTTGTTGACATAACACACTGTTTTATATGATTGTACATAAGACTGTATTGAAACTAAATGACCTAATGGATCCTTATTTATCTTTTTCTTAGATACTGCCATGGCATCAGTTAATTTCTGGTTCTCTCAGATCTTTCAGTATTGTCACACTACCCGTTAAAATTCAGCAGTACAAATTCAGAGATTTTGGTTTGTCAGAAAATTTATGATTGTTCAATGGAGATATTTGAATTGATTGAATTGAAAACATTTAGTAGTTTCTCTTAAGTATATATCCTGATTACTAATGGAGAAAGAATATTTCTTTTTCAATGAGAAACATATACCCTTCTGCTTTCTAAGACTGCATTTAGAAATCCTGTAAACAGGCTTTCTTTTCCTTTGTTTTTCTTTTCCTTTGAATGTTCTTTTATTGCTGATACTTAAATGTGTGTGAAAGTTTGACACTTGCTGGAGGAATAATAATTTAGGATCTGATTCATTCTCTATTGTACCTATTTTAATTAATGCTGTACAGATTAAAATTTGGAAGTCAGATTAGAATTTGATCATGAAAACTGGTTTGGAGTTTACAGAACACAATGGAAACACCTTTCTTTTAATAGGTGGACTTCAAAAAGAAAATAAATCATACATTGTAGTAATGCACYCCACACACCCAGCAAGTGTTTTCCGTATAGGGAAAGTTTAAGGCTCACCCCTTAAKGTAAAGAACCTAGATTCTTCCATACCCTCCTGAGAAGGATTGGCTCAGGGCCAGAGAGAAGCATCTATTGAATCTTGTCACCATTCTTCAAACCCTGTCTCTCTCTCTCTCTATTGGCTGTCAGCCAGGTTATCCCGCCTAAAACATTCAGGGTTAAAAAAACAGCACAAAAGGAAGTAAAGGCTTTTCGAGATGTTTTAGCAGGGTGTCTGAAGTTTCTCAGGCATCTGTGCATGGTTTATTATTTGTTTTCTGCAACATTTTGTTACTGTGTTATTTTTTCATTATTAAACTTTTTGATTTACAAAATGTCTTCGAGGAGCAGTCTCGCAAATTATTATAGCCCTTTTTCTGCAAGGCTGGACCCTCGGAGTGTGGAGTTAAACCCACAATACATGACCAAGAGGGGTTATGAGATCTGTGGAATAATCAGCACCAGTTTGAAGTGMAGTAACAGGTGAAGAGATAGAAATAACAAGCTAGATTGGTAACACTGTAATCTCTGTGAAATGAGTCTAATTATGTAACATTTTGTTATTCTGTGAGGTGGAATTTGATGAGTAGGAAATTGACTCCAGTGCATTGATATCCGCTGAATACTTTGCCTTATTCTCTATTTGGGCACCTAGGAGAAGTAAAGGACAAGAGATGGGTGGCACCTAAACTTTATCTGTCGAAACAAAATAGTTCCCTAATCTACTTTTCTAATCTGTAATTAGTGTTTTAAATAGAATTGAAGTAACTTCAGAGAAAACAGAAATTAATATAGAGAAAGATATTAMCTGAAACACTATAATTTATTACTGAAATTCTATCTTTTTTGGTTTTATTTTTTTAATAAGTGATAATTCTGCAAGTTTTATCTCCCGAAGCCTAAACAGGCAATCTGAGGGATTAGAGAACTCAATAAAGAGTTGATCTCTTGCTTGCCTTGTTTGGAAGCAATCAGCTGCTGTAAAATAAGGTCTTTTGCAAAGGAACAAAAGTGTCAGAAACTGAAACCCATACCAGGGTAACCTCCAAGCTTCAGTTTCTATTTTATCAGGAAGAAAAATATTCTATCCCAATTTAAGAAAACATTTGGAAAATTTCACCCCAGAATAATGTTATCTTGCTGAGTCTGCAGAGAGCTTGGGATATCATCTCAGAGAGCTTGGACTATTTGCTGGAGTTATGAATGCTGGAAAGACCATTCCAGAAGTAATGAGAGGAAAAGAGAATATTTACTAGTCTTCCAACACATCTATATTGACTGCTGTAATGTTCAAGCTGTTGACACCACCATGTCCAAAAACAGGAAAAAAAATCTTTCCTTCTTCAAACCTCCTACAATTCCTCTGGAGATGAACGCTCTTAGTTAAAAATAAGTTTGGTGTCCCAGACTCCACAGCACACTCATAGTCCTCCTGTGTTTGAGGATACACCAAACTTCCAAGGTCACTGGGACTATGTCAAGCTCAAATTTTATATCAATTACATTAAATCTACTTTTCCTTATGGAAACGCACATAAAATTCTTCAACTTCAAGCATCCACTCTTTGCAAACTGTGTATTTTTATCAAAACCTCCTAGAGGAAGAGTTTTATTTAAAAAAATGATGTTTGTTTGCAGTTTCCAGCATTTTTCTGGAAATATTTTCTTGTGAGTCTCCATTAAAACTCTCTTATCCATTCATCTCACTCAATCACTGTATTTAAATTGAGCTTCTCTTAGTTTTTGCACACTAGTTAATGTTTTTTCACTTTCCCAAGATGCCATGATGGGCAGTATTGAACGTCAGAGCAGCACTGCTTATTAGACTGAGTTTAAGGGACATGAGACAGACAAGAAGACCTGGTGAATTGTACACASTGGAAAAACATTAGCTAATGAGAAGATTTCATTCCAAAGAATTCTCATTGTTTCAAAATATTTCAAACTGGACTGAGCAGTGTTTGAAACAAACTCTCACTGGAAACRGGATGATTATGTGATGGAATATGTTGTTAGGGAAGAGAGAATTGGTACCTCCTAACAATAGTGTCTGTAGGTTTGCTCTGATGACCAGGGTTATACTACACGAGGGTTAAACTAGCAGAAGATTTAGGTGAATCTTCACAGCTGCCTCTTCATTCCTCCAATTAAAAAAAGAAACAAAAAACCACAACAATGACACAAAAAACCCAAAACAAACAAACAAAAAGCCCCACACAACCAAAAAACCCCAACCCACCCAACCAACCAACCAACCAACAAACAAAAAAACAACAAAAACACCCACAAAACCCCCCCAAAAGGGGGGAAAAGACCATAGGCTTGTCCAGAGCCTCTCTATTTTAAAATACTTGGAGCTCTCTTGCTGTTTTCAGAGTAGAGACAGAAAAGAAGATTTACATCTGTATTTTTTCAGCATTCTATTGGCACTAYAGTGTCATTGAGATTTCCAGTAATAATCCTGAAAGAAATGCACTTTCACAGAATGTTAATTTTCTCATACATAGACCTGRAAGCATCCTTAGTATGGTGTTGATTGCCTACAGGGAGAGAAAATTTAGCTACGAAACCCAGCAATCTTGCTATGTCCTCATTAAGATTGACAATCATCAACTTATACGCCTATCAATCATGAGAGTATTCTTGGAAGCTTGTGACATTTGATCCTTCTGCTGTTTGTT
>QVAJ01000037.1:2301820-2326233 GCA_003546035.1 Mixornis gularis
TTATTCTTGTAGCCAACTTGTTCATTTAGAGCATTTGAATTGTAGACCAACTTTTGTCTTGCTCTTCATTTTAGATGAGAAATCAAATTTACAAATTTGAAATCAAAATTACAAATTTACAAATTTCACATTAATTCCTGAAACAAATCTACTTATCTTGATTCTGTCTATTGAATGCCTATTGAATAATCTTCAGAGAAAAAGTGTGATAAAAACTCTTGGGAACTGTGCACTAAGATGTGTGGAAAAACATTCTTCCCTTAGAATGTATATTTAGACACACTGCTTTTCTGTCTACATTAAAGCTCCTCGTTAAGTAGGCAGGAGCAATCAGGCTCTTGAGCAACCTAGCTGATGAAGAGTTTTATCATTTATACACCGTAATTATATGTAAGATATCATGTCAGGGTTTACCTTGAACAYAGGAGAAGGATCATGGTTTAGTAAATGGATAATAAGGCAATAAGCCTTGTAATTTGTTAGCTGAGCCTTGTGCATGGAGTGCATAACAAAGGATGTGTTAGCATCAACTGCTCTGATGAGATGGCTGTGAAATCAAGCTGTGCTGACACCAAACAATTTTAGATACTTCCAAGGCCAAGCTCTGATAATGATACTTGGGTGACCCTCAAACCCTCATTAACGTTTTTGTGATGTAAAYGGAATGCTTAGCCAGTATATTATACTCTAATATATTCCGTATATATCCATAAATGAATATGTATGGTTTGAAATTGTTTTCCTAACAACTTGTTTCTGCCAGCCCAAGGGATTTTGAGCATGGGAAATTGTTCAAGGTTTTATGTTGTTCAAGAAATGCTTGCCTGACTTCAGCAAACAGGAGGGTGAAGCCTCATATCTTGTTAAAGTTTATTGTGCAGGGATACAGTACCTTGTATTGTATTTACCAAAAAATTCTGTGTATTTTTTAAAGGGACAGATGCAAAAAGGGTGCACCACAAACACATCTCTATTAACAGGTGATTTAGGACATTTCTGCTCCTCATTAAAATTTTCTTTTAAAGTCTTATTTTCAAATAATCTCTCTAATTTTCATATTCTTTTTCACATTTCATTGTTATATCAATTCTTATTGTAAWTAACAACACCTTATTTGTCTTGCTTCCTCTAAATACAAATAGCCTATTCTTAAATTTCCGTCTTGATGTTCATCCTTTCAGATTAATATTTCCAGCTTTATCTTATACAATAAAACCAGAATTCTTTCTGGTTTTGTTTTTTTTTGGGTTTTTTTAGATTTTTTTGGGGGTTTTTTTGGTGTTTTTTGGGTTTTTTTCCCCCTTGGTGCCTATCTATTTATTTATTTATCTATTTATTTATTTTTAATGTAATCAGAATGTTCTCTTGCTAACATTCCCTCCTGCAACTGCATATATTAAATCCTTCAGATAGCATAAATCTCAATACAACAGTGAGAACTAATGACAATTAGTTTTTTTAGACTTTGCTTTTACCCTTCCCCAAAATAAWTTTTTTTTCCCCAAAGATTTCTGGCTAGAGTTTTGAATCCTGCGTTCTACTTGCACCCTTTTATTTTGAGGGCAGATAGCTTGTTTGAGATCCAATCGTCAGGACATTCCTGTGTCCTTCAGTTGCATTACTGACTTAAGGTGAATATGTCTCCATGACAGTAAATCAATCAGGTCTCTAAAGTKAGATGGGATTCCAGCCCCCAAAGCTCACCCTAGATGAGGAGCTAGGAATAGCAACGATACTGAAATGCAATAACTTTGAATATTTTTCTGGCCAGACCAGTGAGATACATTGTAATAATAAACCACATTATAGACATATGAAATATTTACAGAATTTACAAACACCTCAAAATTGTTCAYTCATTTTATTCACTGGAAAAAGTCTTATCTGTGCTTCTACTTAATCCCAGTGAGCAAATGGACAGGAGAGGAGGCTATTTCATTTTACAGTGTTACTGTCATTTAATATTTTCAATGTTTCAGTTTGTTATAGCTTAAATGTGATTTACTTTTCAGATCTGGACAAATAAACATTTGTAATACAAACCAAATTATTAAAATAATAATAAGATACCAGTTTGTGTTGCGCAAAACTTTTGATTTAACTTAAAATGAAAAAATGCTTTGAATTATTACACTAGATTGTTTTTAATGTACATTGGTTCAGTTCACGGATCAGATTTAAACAATATTCTGTTTAGAAGATCATTATGTTTTWTTTGCAGTAAGAAAACCTGGAGTATACTATACATACCAGAATTATATTCATCTGAGAAAATTGTAACTCCTCAGAAACCTATCCATAGCTTGTCATAGCATGACAAATTACTTCAGAGAAAGTTGGCAGCAACAAAATTATTGAAGGATCTTGATCTTTCTTCCTATCTGGAACTGAAGACATTTAAGTGATCTGCAGTTGTCCTTGATTATTAATTAAATATTTTTGRAGCTGACCAATGGCACACTCAACAGTCCTGTAAAATGAGGGGAGTTTTGGTTATGAAGCTTTATTACATATTTGCCCCTGTTTGTCAAATTCTCCTGCTGGAGTGTCATTGGAGCTCTGTAGTAAACTGTGACAGGCCTCTGCAAGAGAGCACTCAGAATTTTGGGCCACCAAAAGGATCCAAGATCAAAGAGAAAATTATTTTATTTTACTTTGGACAACATAATTCATACTGGTCACCTGCAGAAGAAATTAAATGCTCTAATCACTAAATGCTTTTCCATCTTGCATCAATATTAGATAGTTTTATACCATGGAATTATCCACAGAAAAAAAAAATTAACAATTTCTGTGACTGATGGCCAGTCATAGACTCAACTTTCATGTTTTGTGACAATTTTAGTTGCTTGTACAGAGGTAGTTATCATCTTCTACTCTGCGTCAGAATAAYGAGGCTAGATTACACCCGTCTGCCCCCCAAATAATCTGTCATTTGCCAAGAAGGTTAGTTTTCCAGAAAGACATAGGTAGTTACAGATTTAGCAGATGTTGGATGCTCATTTCATCTTCTTCTGAAGAGGTTGCTCTCATAACTGCACCATCAGCCTTTGCACCCTTCCAGACTTCTTTTCCCAGCATTAACTTATATACTGTGCTTSTTAAAGTTTGTAATAGCTCTCTCAAAAAGTCCCATAGCTAAATCAATATCCTTCTCCTTCTGCCCTTGACTTCAGTGGCAAATCTCCCTTTGACTGTGCTGTCATATAGGATTACACTAAACYAAAACACTAATTTCAACCAGTAATCAAAGACATTAGTTCCCAGATAAATTCATAGTAAGACATATTAGCAACTGTCTGTAGTAATCACGTTCCATTTCCAAGGGAGTTTCAGATAATGGAAAGTTTAGTCTCCTTTAGTCTCCTTTAGTCTCCTGTGTCTAGTTTTATGACACATTAGTACAACTGATGTTTTAACAGCTTGTCACTAGAGTAATGAATTCACAAACTAAACTCGTTTCATTTCATGAAATTTAATAAACTTTTTTTAAAAACATATTATCTCTTCCCTGTCTTATTCCTTTGCCATTTATCAGTGGACACCTGTCAGGTTAGGTATCCTGAACATGAGATGTCTGCGGCAATTTGCTCTTTTGTGTCTGCACAATATATTCAGACCCTGACTAATGTCTATTGAAATTTAGAGGAAGATTACTGTTGAATCGGTCTGTCAGGGTTCTGACCACRCCTGTATGTTGTGCTCTTCAAACAAGTTTATGTGTGTGTACCATTATACACAGAAGAAAGCTGTGCAAAAGTGGCTTGCACACTAAATTCATCCCTTCCATGCCTTTTCCTCATCCTCTTCCTCTGCACCAGTGGGAGAGAAAAGCAGRGTGAGACACAGGCCACAGCATGCTGCCATTAAGCAGGACAGTAGGGARTGCCCTGGGTCTGCTCCACAAGAGGTGGGATTGAGGAGGCAATGAGGAGGGAACTGGCTCTCAGCACTCTCTGTGAGCTTTGGCACAATCCAACTCCATGGCTTCATTGTCACATTTSCTTCTGATCTCAGAAAGCAAATGAGGGTTCCCTCTGTCCTGAGAAGTGGAAAGGAACCAGGCCCTTCCTTGGCAATCATTTTAATACAGAGATGTCAGATGGCTGGTATCTGTGTCTAATTCTAGATCTATCTAACTACCTGAATGCAAATTGATAAAAATCCCTTGGAAACTTAAACAGTTTGCCTTAATTGCTGTCTTTTTAGAAGGGATCCAACATTCTGCAATCTTTTCAGAAATCATATTTCTCATTTGGCTTTTAGCTATTTTAGTTGAACAGCGTTCCTCTGAAGTGACACATTGACTGGTCTTTGAGTGAGAACAATCCTATCTGGGCTCTGTCTAAACTGCCCAATGTGTGCCTTCCTGCTATTTTTTTTTTAATGGATTTTTTTAATGGATTTTTTTTTTTTTTAATTTTAAATTGTGGTTCTTTCTGTTGTTTTTTTCAAACCATGTTGTCCCTTAAATTCTTAGCAGTCCAAATATGAGTATCTTTCACTCATCATCTCCTCTCAGCCACTGTTCATCTTGGATCAGGCATGAAGGTTTTTCAAAAAAAAAACCAAACCCAGTTTGATGCTCAAGGAAAAATCAGTCTGRGGAGACAGAGCATGTTGAGCACTTGCAATACAAGCAGGAGAAAGTACTGGGATTTGTCAGCAGTTCAAGGACTTCCGCTTATACCTCAGGGTTCTGCCATCATTTATGTGCAGTAAACACAAGTTGGAGTTGCTTCTTTGCCTATAACTTTTGTGTCCCTCTGGGAATGCTAGCTGATTTCCTACCTTAGCAGGCAGCTTTGCTATTTATTTTTGGAATAATGGAAYGGGGGCAGCAGCTCTCACAGCTGTCATAATTGATTTTTCTTCCCTCTCCAAACAATCATTCATTAGCACTAAATAATAAGCACTCCAGATGATCCATTACTATTTCTGTCATTTTGAAAAACAGCCGACGTACAGTCAGTCCGGTTGAACTTGCCCACCAAAAAATTGCAGTTTGTAGATAAAATATTTGATTTCCTTGATCAAGTCCAGTAGAACTTTAACGAGGTCCTGGCTGGTCACTCTCAGTAGATGCCATAATATAGGATCAATTTCATTTATTTATTTATTCATTGTTTTGTATATTGACACCATATCTTAACCTCAAATGCTGCAAGGTTTTGAGATTAAGAATTGGAAGCACTGTGTTCAAACAGTTGGCAGTTCATTCCCAAATATTCTGATTTTTAGCCATTTTTCAAGAAAGGTTTTATGCTAAATAAATTGATTTGGTTAGACAGAGTGTAAAGCAACCTACATTAATTTGAATTTTTTTTCATAAATCAACTGCTTCTGAAAGAAATTGGACACTGGAACTGCAAATATAATGTAGCTGACTATCCCCAGAAGCAATTTCATTTGCCAGAAGTTGGCAAACAGTTGAAAAATTAGGTTTTATAGTTCTTTTGGAAATTGATCCCAGTTAAACACACACACACAAACACACTCAGAACTGGCTAATTTTAGTCTAGATTTATTCAGCAACTTATTTAACTACACACTGATTTAAGTGCTCATGTCCTCATGAAGGAGGAAGAAAGTACAGGGGAAAAAGTATCACTAAACTGAGAGGAAGGCCAAACTCACCTCATTCCCAGAACTAGCTGACCCCAGCTTATAGGTGTCATGAAAGTCTAGTGTAGCCAAGAAAATTTCTTTTAAATATAATGTTAAATTATTTGGACTTGAAACTGTATCTTGCTTCCTGTGTAATAATTGGCCAATTATGACTCCTTGATTTCTGGGGGGTCATGTTGCCTCTCCTGCCCAATGGAGACACTGCCTTACCAASACCTCTTGTTCAATGCTTTGTTTATAGGGTTGACAGTCCTCTTTCTTAACAAACAAATAATCTTGTTACCTGGGATCTCTCTCAATAAAAGCCAAGTCGACAAATGCAACAGCAGTAGGATTTCAGTATTTGTTGATTTTCAGTGCTTTATTCTAGATCCTTTATTCAATGCCTATTGTGGTGGATTACTGGCTTTGAGACTTTCGTCAGGCTGAATCTTTCTTAGAATGGAGCTTATTCCTTACTAGCCTTATTAGAAAATCAAACCTATTGCTGTTATCCCATATGTCTGAGCATTTTCTTTTGAGGTCAGTCTGATAAACTCAGTAAGCAGAAAGATAAACATAGTGAAAAAAAGTTTCCACCGGTTCCAGGAAGAAGTATGAAAATTTGTGCATTGTATTTCAGCCCTTAAAACAGATTTTGTGGGGGCTTCTTAAGATTGTTTTTTTAAATTGAGTAATTTTGGAGAGACCTATGAAGAAACCACAGTAAGAGTCAGCTCAGTGTCAATCCCTTAAACCCATAGGAGTAATCTAAATTGGTTTCCATCCATTTTTTGARGCTGTACTCTTGCATATGTAGTTTTTCAATACTCTAATAATTTTCTAGTTTWAAAAAAAAGTGCTACTATGTGACAGTTTTAACACAGGCAGCTTACATGTTCATAGAATAATTTCTGTAAGAAACTATCATCAAATCATTATCTTATTCCTTCTTTGTAGTGCAGTTCCTGAAGAATAGTYATGGATGAGAATAAATTTGATGCCACCACAAACCCAAGAACTCCAACAATCACCAACTCGGGCAATATGAGTCCTTTCCTTTGTTGAGTCAGATGATCAGGTCATGCAGTCATAAACCACTTATCCGCATCATGAAATTTTTTGCAAAGTTGATGGTAGTTGTGTCTCTCCTCATATACTAATGAAAAGATCTCAAAAAATTTTTGCCTTGATGGTTTCTAATTTCTGTCTTAAATTTATTCAGACTGCTTACATCCATTTTCTTCTGCACCAAATCTTGTTCTAGACCTTTAAGAGAAATATTTTTTTTTACATCTCTAGTATTTCTTCTCCTGACACTTTGTTTATGTGACAAAGCATCAGTTACTCTCAGAACCCTCTACTTTATGACTTTTTTTCCATTTTCTACATTTTCATCTTTTTCTATCTGTCCCGTAGTCTCCTTCTGTATTTATTCCAGATCGTTTTAACTTTTCCTAAATGTGAGTAATCATAATACTACATTATATTCCTGATCTCAGGGTTTTTTTCCTCAGAATTGTGTTCTCTACATAATTTTCTATTCAAATGACCTTGTTATTTATACTGCAAATTTTCACCCCATTTCTCTTATTCCAGGTTTTATAATTCATTTTGCACAATGATCTCCCTTCTCTGTATTGGTGATGCCCTCCCACTTCGYATTGTTTGTTAATATGACTGTAAAACTACTTTAGGTCATGCCAYGATTACAAATATTAAATTAGGTTATTTCCAAGTTGGTCCTTGAGGTATTCCAACAAGTTCTTTCCAGCCCAGTAGGTTATACTTTTTCTTTTCTTTAATATCTTCTCTACCCTATAATATATCTGTTGATTCTACATTTTGCAYTTTTCTTTCAGCTGTTGTCATAAATTCTCAGCAGATGAAATATTACTTTTGTCTTTTAATCTAAAAAAATAGTGGAGCACTCTATACAAAAAAGGTATAAGGTCATCCTGGCTTAATAGACCTTTAGTAAATCCAAATCTATCTGAGTAAAATATTGCAGCATTGTCAGAAAAAAAAAAAWAWGTCTTGAAACACATCTGCTTATGAAGATTCATTTTTGGATGCCATCAGAAAAAGTGGCACCCTCTGTATGTCTGTTAAATTGTGTAATCTCTCCTGAAAGGATTGATGAAAGTACAGTAAAAGCAATCTTCTTAGAACATTTTGCATTAGAGATATTGAGTTTCTGTGTCAACTTTCATTTGCTTCCTCTTTCATATCTTTACTATATATACTAAGCATTCATTAACTCACCCAGATAACTATTATTGTTTTTAAGAAAATTCAATTTACTTGATCTTATTCAATTAACTTAGATGAAGGTGAACCACTTCTTTGCATGCACCAACTCTTGCTTTCAGAAGTAAAATAGACATGAGGAAAACCCAGAGGCAAATTGAGACACCCARCTGTGTTCAGCAGAGATTTTACACCGGGGGGAAGCTCAAAACAAGACAATTTTATTGAAAGTATTTTATGGAAAAATCTGTGTCTTCCCATTCTTCATATCTCTGGCCAAAACATTATTCAGTGATTAACAAAAAGAGTCAATGACTACAATTTAACTTAATTTCTTCTCTTTAGTTGTGGTTTAAGATAATAAATAAAGTCACAATCCCAAAAGYTGAACACAAGTTATTCAGTTACTGACTATCACACACTTTCCATAAAGAAATTTTTCTTCTATTCACCTCTGCATAGAGAGTAATGTCTGGTAAAAGTCCGTAAACACATTCTGTTGTAAGTGGAATGCTTTTGGATATGAAAGTATATGCAGCTGTAGAAAAAGCAGAATGAAAGAGAAAAATAAGAGAAAGAAAGAGAAAAAGAGAGAAAGAAAGAGAGAGAGAGGAAGAGAGGAAGAGGAAGAGAGAGAAAGAGAGAGAAAGAGAAAGAGAAAGAGAAAGAGAAAGAGAAAGAGAAAGAGAAAGAGAAAGAGAAAGAGAAAGAGAAAGAGAAAGAGAAAGAAACAGAAACAGAAACAGAAACAGAAACAGAAACAGAAACAGAAACAAAAACAGAGGAAACAAGGGAAAGGAAGAGAAAAAGAAGAAAAATGAAAAGGGCAAAAGGGAAAAATGAAAAAAAAAAGGGAAAGTGGGGGAAAAGTAAATGAAGAAAATAAAACTAGGAGGAATAAAAAAAGAAATGAGGTTTAGCGAATCATCTGTTTCCTCTCATGTCTGACACCAATGGTGAGCCAAACTCCAAAAAGACTTCAAAATTTCTCGCCTTATGTGGTAGGAACCAGTCCATTTCTTATATTAGACTTTTTTAAAAAGTCCTCTCTTTTATTTAATTCCTGTTGGAACACCATTTTGAAAGAGTCAGACACAGAGAGCCAGAATCTTCCAATTCAAAAGTTGAAAATTATAGGAAAATGCTTCTCTTTGTGGATGCACACACACATACACATAAAGGCATACACACAAGTAAAGTCAGAAAGGCTTTAAGATTCTCTTGCTATATGCAACATTTCCCGATGTTCAGTATGTTCAGAAATGTCATTATCATGTTAATATAAAGTACATTTTATTTTAGCAGTAATTTGTGTCATTTAGCATTAATTTCTCTAACAGTACTAGGAAAAGTTTCTTTTTAACTACATGAATAAATCAACAGCGTTTTTAAACAACGAATAAAAGCCAACATATTAGAATGCAAAACTATAATTGCCATTTCATGCAATTAGCAACAGATTTTTAAGGCATATTAGCATTTTGTAGTTTCCCTGACCTTTTTTCCCATTCTCTCCTCCAATGAATTTTTTTTTTTTTTAATTGGTGTGTGTGAGTAGTAATACTACAGTGCAGACAACTTAATGTATTGGAAATACACTTTCTACCCTTCATAGGTTTTTTGGGGGTTTTTTTGTTTGTTTGTTTGTTTGTTTGTTGGTTTTTGTTTTTTTTTTTTTGTTTTTGTTTTTTTCTGACTTAAAAATAAATGTGGACTGTTATCTCTGGGTGCCTTTGGGGGAAGAGGGACAGAAGACAACAAAAAATCTGAAAAGGAGAGATGCAAATCTCCCTCTTGATTTGTAGTCTTTTTTTTAGGGTTGTTATTAGTCCTCCCGAACTGTAACACAGACGTGTAACCCTGCATATAGAATTACATGTATAATTTGTCACAGAGGTGTGCTTTCACTCCAAAACAATGAAGTGCATGTCATGAAAATATTTCATGTTTTTGCAACATCTAGAAGTATGATTTTAATTGACATGAGATTTTTTATTTAAACTCTCTTAACATTTTGTGAAATAGCACAGTGTAAATCTAGGATGCAGATAAAAAAATATTTTTGGAATTAGGAATTAGTATTTTATTCTGAAAGTGGATTTAAGATAGCTTCTGTAAAGAAACGTCCTACAACAATATTAAAAGTCTCATTATATCTGAAACCTTAGTGTTTGTTTTCCTCTTCATAAATACTTTTTGCAAAATTGCAACATTCTATCATGATGCTTTAATTACCTTTAAGAACATAAATTTACTTCATCATTACCACTGTATTCTTCTCGAGGACTAGATATTTTAACTCTTATCGAAATGTAACAAACATCAATACTACTGAAGTTACAGTGGCATGCTCCAAAGACTTGAATATGAGAATATATTGTCTCTTTTTTTCCTAGCCTTATCTATTTGGCTACGTGATCAACTCATTTATTGTAGTTTTTCCACAAAACCAGAGTATCCTTAGAACAAATTGTCATGTTCTTTTGCTTATTTCAGGCACAGCCTGGTTCCTCCTTATTCCTGCTCACATATCCCAACATCTCCAGTGGCTGCTATATCAAGGCATTAGCCACAATGCCATAATGCTGAGTCAAATTTTTGAATGAAGCATTTCAGTCTCTTTCAATATCAGTGGTGGAGTAAYAGCTACTACAACAAAGAATTACTGAATAGAAATGTGTCCTTCAAAACTTCTRTAGTCTCCTCTTCTCTTTAATGGCAGTGATTCTAAATATGTCCTGAAAAAGGYAGGTTCTTTCTTCTGTCACCATCACTCCTTATTTCTGCTATCATCTGGTGGAGAGCCAGCCTCAGGCAAAAATAGCATGCCTGACACCATAGCAAAACAAACATTTTTCCTGATGTCAGAATGCCTGGCTTTATTCTTCCTCAAAAAGAACAACAAGAAAATGAAAAATGCACGCAAAACACTACAACATCACCAGTTTTATGRCGTGAAAGCCCTTAATGTCGAGGAATGGGGTTTATATCTTAAAAAAAATACCAGAAAGAGCATGACATCTTGTTTTGAACTTTTGGGTATCCAAAAACTTAAACCCAATATTTACCTGTGATTTTTAATGGAACCCTAAATTGCTATTAGAAAGTCTATGTCATCTTAAAAAATAAATATTACATTGTTGATATAGGATGTTCATTTAACGGTTACTAATAATGTTATATTAAAGTTTCCTTTCAAAAATCCTGCATTAATACCCTTCTAATCACCCAACCACCTCCTCTTTTTCTCTTTAACAAATGGCTAAACAAAAAAATAAATAATTAGTACAGATTCTTCGTGAGATAATGTTGCATTTCACCAATGACACAGAAGAATAGATATTTAATGAAGTACTATTTTCCCTCAGAAAATTAAGAAAATCCAGTGAATGGAAAATCGGGGTCACTCTGTGTTGTATTGCAAAGTAATAGTTATTGGAGTATTGAATCCACTAACAGGAAAATTTGAAAATAATGAAGAACATTCAAGCAAGAAACTAGAAAGCTGGGAGAGGTGGAAAGGGGAAACTGGAAGCCTTGTGCTGTGCTGATAGCAAGTGTAATAGCAAAAATGATTGCTTTGTTTCCCAGGATGGGGAGGAAGGCCTGGAGACATTAATGCTCTTTGTCTCACATGGGGAAAAAAAATCCTCATTTCCCCTTCGCAGAGGCAGTCTGTGCTGCTCTGAGGGTGATTTACCTTGAGAAGAATAAACAGTTCAGAAAAGGTTCACCTGAAAATGTCATAAGTCAAACAAATCTGAAACCTGGCTGGAATCAAATGAGAAATTTAATGTTTGATATACCCTCCCTGCTTGGGCAGGGAACTGCTTTGGATTTGGTGACTCAGTCATTGAGCTTTTTTTTGCCCATCTCCAATGGCAGTACTGTTAAAGCCTGGCTCTGAGTGTAATTGGTGATTATTTATGTGTGGTTGTCAAAGAACTCAGAGTACAAGTAGCTCTAAATATTTTGCATTGCAATTATCGCCAATGGTTACTAYGCATTTTTGAGTTCTGAAATTAGCAAGTGGATTATGCCATTCAAGAAATCTTCATGTGTTTTTCATTAAATGATCAGTGCATTAAATCCTTAAGCATTTTTAAATGAGGATCTAGACTTATCCTCTCTCTCTAAAGTGACCCACCACACTACTAAAAATATATATTTTTTCCTCTTTTGCTTTTAGTCCATACATTGTTTTTTCATTCCTAAGGGAAAAAACCCCAACAAAATTAAAGGACCAAAATTTTCAAAGTAAAAAATCATTTTGTTAAGTCGTGACAGAATATAGAAGAATTTGTCCTGCAACACTGGTCAGACTCTTGTCCCCTAGGGAGAAAAACAAAAGAAATTTCCTTAGAACAATTAGGTACAATTATCAAGACAGAATACTGTCAGATAGATGTGTTTCGTGGGGGTGGGTTTAATTTGTTTTTTAAATTTATTTTGAAGGCACAGAAGCAATTTGAAAGAAATATCTAGAGTAACTGCTTATTTAAATTAGCCACCCTTCTTTTCTCCTTTGAGAAATGTGCTACATAACTAGAACGTACCCCTAGGTATATTATTAAATCACTAAATTTACATTATTTTCTTTGGTGTAGTAGCAAGTATATCTATTATAAGCACAGCATGCTGCCATGTGCTAGAAACCCCCACTGGAATCAATAGAGACAAATTAACCCCTGCCGTGGGTGCATCGCTCCTGTTGTGCAGAACACACGTCTCATGATGGGACAAATTGCTCTGAAGGGGCACATGATGCCAGCTTAAGAGAAAAGGTTTTCATATGAACAGCTTTGATTAAGTGATTGACAGGTAAAATCAGGTAAGATTACTATCTTATTAATATATTAAATTCCAAGAAGAATTTTTTACTAATCAATATTTAGAGGTCCAGTTGAAGCTTTTATGGAAACATGGGCATCATTTGCTYGCACTGTATTTTCAACACCACTTTACAAAGTCATGTGGTATTTTGCCTAAAATCTATCCAGAGGCACAAGTACCTCCATATCTTCACTGGGTACAACAAAGCCACTATCTTTTGCAAATAYATGTTTGCAAACATGCCCTCACTGCTAAAGACGAAAGAGTTTAATGCTGTCAGGTAAATTCCAGTGATACTTATATCCCTGTTCATTACTAAGTCATGAAGTTACACGAAATCTGAATACAAAACCCATGTAGGCCATTTAACACAGTTCCTGGTGCCAAATGATTTTTTATTTGGATCAAACAAGAAGAGGCAGTTTAATACAATCTGAGATAATGCACTAACACACAAACTTTTATTTTTCCATTTTCAATCATTTTCATTGCCAAGGATGTTTTTATTAATCTTAAATATTTTAAGRCAAATTACATTGCAGCTTTAGGAAGGAAATCCTTAGGAGAAGGCTGTGTTACAGAAACTTTGAGACCAGACCCTTTCTGAGCTGCCCTGTTGTTTGTAACTGCTGAAGGTGGGTTTCCCCAAGCTGCATTTGAGCACTCAGTTCCCAGCAAGCCAGGGTGCAGGAGTCTCTGAGAAACCYTGCTGTGAGCAAAACCCCAAAATACCAAGCAAGCCACCAAATATGGGACAGATTGTGAGAGGCTACTGAATCCAGCATCCCAAAAGAGGGGAGGCTGCCGCAGCTCTGTGTCCTCAGGTGCAGCCAGCTGCAAGGCTGAGCTTGATCATCTCTGTCTAAAAACTCATAAACTTCTACATCTCTCTTCATCTCTACTTAACAAAATAGTTACAGCTACAGGAAGTAAAAAACAAAGAACAATTATTAGTTTTGTTTGTTGAAAAAAAAAAGAAATTAGTCCTGTCATACATCCTTTCTTGAAAGTTTGTACTTTATTATTATCATTATTCCCTCACATGAGACAAGTTTGTGGCACTTTAATTATTATCCATTATCCTGCTCATTAAAAGCCAAATAAAAACTTATTTCATATTTCAGCATAATTTGCAGCCCTTGCCCATGGTAAAATGYAATGATGTTACAATAAATTTTAATGTGTAACCTGTGTCTTTGACTGGAAATAAACCACAAGCATGTATGGTGACAACTGCTACRTGCTGCAGTTGCTGGGACATAGATTTCATAATGAAGAATAAAAAGTTGATTGTTAAATATTCCTTTTAAAATTATGAAATATATGTATAAGTATTAGACACACACACACACACCATATTTAGAAATAAAATCAGAAAGAAATGTCTCTGCCTTGGAATAGTCTGACTTTCTCGAGCTTTAGAAGGTACATTCAGATTATACACTTGGTGTATTAAGAGAAAGAACCAGCTCAAAGTATTGGAAGTTGCCCTCTCTGTTCTCTCACATAGGCTCACACTCATTGGATGTGATAGCAAAAAATGTAAAAATTATGCCAGTGTGTAACATTCATTCAACTCTTCTGGTAACAAAAGGACAGGGAAGATTTTTTGTAACTTTGCAAGAAATCCCTGACTTACAAAGAGATTACTGACTTCTGCATTGACATGGTAACAAGAAAATTATTTTCATTGATAATTTCTCTTTCGCTTACTAAAGGTGGGTAARGTGAGTAAACCAGGACATCAAGGAAATTTAGCCAAAATATTTGCTTTCCTCCCGTGAAAGYAAAATAAATAGGTGCCCCATTAAAGCAGTAAGAGCAGTAAGCAGCAAGACCCTGGCAAGTTAAGCATTACTTATCAGTGAAACATGCTGGCTTTAGCAGAACAAATCTCATACTTCCCTCTGGGGAAATGGGSAAGAAAAGTAAAGCTGATCAGAGGGTTGATAGATGAGGATACGTTTCATCTCCCCCAGAAGGACATTCTGCCTTTACTAAACTTTTCTTATCTCCTTGTTTTCTTTGTTCCCAATCTTTGGGGGTTTTTTGTTTTTGTTTTTGTTTTTGTTTTGTTTTTTCCTTAATTCTGAAAGATTTCTGAGAACAGTTCGATGTGATACATTAAGAACTATATTGTGCTGAGTTTTGTGCTGTGATTTTCCTTCAGCCACTACAAACGTAGGCTTGTTTTCTTTMAAATATACTCCTTGATTTCTCAAAGAAAAAAAGATCATTTCACAAAGCATAAGTGATTAAAAAAAGGGGAAAATGGCCTACAGAAATTGTCTGTCAGCATTCCAGATCACAGATGATAACAGTGGTGAAAACCACCACCTCCCATCCCCCAGCACGCTTGAAAATACATCGTTCGCCTGGGGCCTCTGAACAGTTATGAAAACAAAAATTAATTAGCTTTTTGAACTCAGAAGTCAAATTTCTTAGATTGGACTTAAGTTTTAGATTAAATGTTTTGATGAGTGATGGCTACCTTTATATTTGTGTACATAAGATGATTTCCCTCACTGTAGTCTTCATGAGCATCTCTTGCATCAGGTTGCTGCAATGCACCTCCTTTTAGAAAAACAGACTGAATTTCATTTATTAATCAGTTTAATTTACTACAAGTCTACAGAGTCTATAGTTGCAGAGAGCTAGGAAGAAATACCCTTTCCCAGGTTTTTTAAACTAGTGTCAATAATTCAACCTTTTATAAAAAATGAAATTTCTCCTTAAGTCGAGCAAGAGTTTTTTTATTTCATTTCACAATAAATCAGAATCAAAACTACTATAATTATGTGATAAAAACTTGTTATTAAGTTAAATTCATTTATTTCCACAGTTTTTCTTGTAAAATAGCCTWCCTGAAAAAAGCAAATAACCAAGACTTGACTTCACAGCAAGATAGGCAATAGCAGACTTTGTTCACCACTCYAATTAATTAAAAAGATTCATCTGAAGTTGGTCTTTTTGGTTCCAACAGCTTTCCAGCACCAGATAAGCAAAGTGAAAATACTGTCAACTCTTCATAAAGTCAATACTGTCTGGAAATCAGTATTAGCTGTATAAGATACCTGTGTATCCTACATTGCAGCAAAATATGCTAGAATTTTTTCTATGGACTTCATGATGTTCAAAGTATCCTTTGTGCTTTTTAAACATATAAAACTCCCAAAGAACCACAGTCCTTGACTAAAAAAATTATTATTTGGAGGCTTATACCTGATAGTATTMATAACTTCAAATTCAAAAGACAGAAATTAACAACATAGGGTTTGTTTTCTTTTTTCCATTAGGGATTCTCCTTAGAAAGTGAAATACCTGTATTTTTTAGTTATTTGCAGTTTTATAGAACAGAAAAGTATTGCAGTGAAAAAGTGTTTTAGCTCAAATGGGAAAACCATGTGATTTTCTGGAAAAATTAACACTTCAAAGAAAAAAAAAAAAGGAGCTACTGAAATCTACTGAAATCTAGATAATAACACCACTTCCATATTTGTTTATTTGTTACTAGATTATTGAAGGTCTCTCAAGTCATATTGAATTTTGATACTTTCAAGGAAAGAAGTACAAGCTGCCTGATACAGAATGTCACATAAAGTAGTGCCAAATGTAGGTTCAAGACCTTTAGGTTTAGAATATATATCACTTGTAGGCACAAGCATCCTTTTCAATAGGCTACTGGTTAAATAAATAAGCCATGGTAATTTCTTAAATTAGATCAGATGGGTATTTTGGCTGGTTGATTTGGTTAATGATCCATCTGTTACATTCTGTTGGAATTCATAAATKAACTCTATTTAATGAATGCTTTATTAAAAATACCTGTTCATCCCCACCAAATAACCATTTTTCTGGCTTCTAGGAAGAAGATAGTATTGTACTGGAGAAGCAGATTACTGTGGTTCCATGCAGTGTACCTTCACAAATCACAAATAAGACATTCTGCCACTAAATAACATTCCAGATTTGTTATCAAAGAATCATTTTATCACAGAAAAAGACGTGGGGAAATCAAAGATTTATTCTGGAATTTTAGTGTAAAGAAAATGTGCAAATGCATTGCCGATCCAAATACCTTCCACATTTTTTTTTTAATTTAGATTATAATGAGGCTGYATATTTTTATATTCAGGAGATTAAAATGATCAACAGCATAAAACAGAACAAGCAAAAAATCCCAACACAAATTCTGCAAACAACTAGCTAACTAGTTTCRAAACCTAGTCCTCTACTTCCAGGAAGTTTCTTATAAAGCCCATGAACACATGTGAGATCAATCACAACAGATTATTTTCAGAATTCAATGACTYTGAGCAGCTTATAGCATGATGTTTCTACGAAGGATCAAGTTTTTAAATCTCTGGTGCATGAACATTGCCCTTACATGTATTAGCTGAAATTTGGGGTTTGACTACTCTGAGCAACAGCATAATACAAACATCTGGATAGGAACTCAGGATTTGTGTTCATTAAGCCAGGTTTTGAATTCCAAGAGCAGTAAGAAAAAATCTCAGTGGTATTTAGGCACTGGAAGCATCACCATGCCTGCCCTTTTTGTGCAGTGATCAATGTGTGTTGCTAACCAGATACAAACTTGGTGTTTTTAAAAACAACACATGGTCTTAAGTCATGAGGATCTACTGAAACGCAATGAGTGTGTTTGGCCGGCATTCAAACCCCATGCCTGGTTTTGTGAGGGAAAAGCTGCATGCAATTMATCAGCATTCCTTTCTGCTTTCCAAATCTATCTGATTTCTGTTTCACTCTCTGGCTTATTTAGTTTTTAATTTGTTTTCCACAGACGCTGCTTTGAGATGCATATGCATTTCACTGGAGTGCTACAGAGTTACAATTGTTCTAACACACAGAAAGGAAAATAAATGTACCCATTATCCCAGCATTATTTCTCTGCCCCAGTGGGATTTGTATTTCTACAAACTGAGTGCCTGAAAGAACTGAAATATGTATCCAATGGATGATTTGGAACCGAGGATGGAATTTCTAGATGGCATAGTTAAAATATCTGAATTATTCACCCACTTATGTGAATTCTGCATGCCATGACTGCACTCCTTCCCTTGGTTCCCAGAACTGTAGCTCTGGGAGGAAGATGATGTTTTCAGGATCTGGTTGTAACAACAGTGCTGAAGCTCAGGAAGGGCTGAGCACACCCACTTCACTGTGACATGGTTGAAGCTGACAAACTTTCCTCAAGGGAATTCATATCTTTTCTTAGGGGTTTAGTTTTCCCTTCATCTAAGGGGAATGACATTTTAAGGGTATATTAATCATTTGAGGTTGTAAGGATATAAAAAACAAAAGCAAATATAATCCAAATGCTATTTTTGCATCTTTTTTTATTTTAAGAATATAGTAAATAATGCAGATTTTATAAAATTTTATAAAACATAGCAACAGCAATGATCAAGTGAGCTGCTTGAACAAGAAAAACAATCTGGTGTTTTACACTTTATTCTGAGCATGGTGTGAAGGGAATGTGGTACCTGATATTTCAGTTTAGTGCTAACTGTGAAATGTGRATAAGTTTGTAGTGTGTCCCTACAAACCAAGTCATCACAGCCTCTTCTTTTGTGCTATTTCATTTTTTTTTAAACATTTGCCCTTTTTTTGTAGGTATATATATCCTGTTGAAAYTGAGAATATAAGGGTAGRATTTTCCCTTTAGGTTCATCTCCTYTWAAATAAGGAATATCTAAAGAGATTTTGCAGTTGTGTGTTGGTAAATAGTGCTCACAATTTGTATTCACAAAGATTACATTTATTCAGCTCTGTTTGCTTATCATGTGGAATGGGTTAGCTTTAAAAAGATGACAATGCCCTGAAAGAGCTCTGGTACCAATGCAAAAGTACTGAAGTAAAATAACAATGCAGGGAAGCCTTAGTATTATTAATAATGCAACGTATACATCTTTGAGGTARAGAGAAAAGTTGACTTTTAACATGATACTTCTAAATCCTTGAAGACACAGTGGACACACAAATTACACATGTATTTCTCAGCTCTTTGTGCTTTAAACCTGGTTACAATACCTACGCATGACTGAGAGTTTTCATAGAGTGTCAGTCAGAAACAGCTTCTGATATTCTAGATTATTTCAATGTTACAGAGTTTTTGCACTACTTAAGTGTTTGTACTGCTTTAGTAGTTGAAAGGTTTGGAAATGAGCATCAGCTAAAACTCAGAATGGTTTTGCTTTGAAAGTATCAAAGATCTGGCTAGGAAAATACCACCTTGAGCTGCAGGCAAACATTCTGAGCAAGTTCAGTCTGTCTGTAAGTTGAAAATGGTATGGGATGACACCTATAGCACTGAAAACTCCCATCTATCTGTTTTCTGCCTTTAATAATCTAAAGTATCTGGGGGAGAATATATCAAAGGCTGAAACCTGACAAAAAATGTGATGCAGTTGAAGTGCTGAAGCATGAGATTGTGAACACAAAACAATACTTAGGGGTTGTGGCTGATGATTTTATCATATACCCATGCAATGTGAGATCTATGCAATGGGGGARAAGATGCAGAGGCCTTTTACTTATCCATTGCTAGTTCCTCCCCATTAATTTGGGCCCCTCCAGCCCTGGTGTTGCATTGCCTGGYGCCACACTGATGTCTTTATTATTTGCAGAGCTGTTTAGGCTGTACTCACGCTGAGTCACAGACCACTCATTTCTCATGTGTGCAGCAYTGCAGCGTAGACCTGGATCATGGTGAGGGCAATGAGCTGACCTCTGAAGTGGCCTGTAGTAATTTATATGACAGTGTTGCAAAAAGCTACTCGTCTTCTGACTTTGCTGTGTAAGACCATGCTGACATGGTTTTAATGTTGTATGTCACTGTTAATTCATTCCTYGGCAAGATTTCACTGGTCTGTCACAACAACAACATCAGATGTGGTTTCTTTCACAGAAGTTTGAAAGGCATCCCTTTTCCAAAAAATTTGTTCACATCATAGATGACCTTTCTATTGTAGCTCTGAGATTTGGCAGGGGAGGTGATCCTGACAGCTGCTCTTTATTTTGCACTCCCTCTCTTTGAACATTTCTCATAATTGAAATATTTTACTTTATTATCAGCAGGGGGTGAGTATCTCTCCTTAGCTTTGACCTTCCTTTTTCTAGATGAAGGATTTCCTTTCAAGGAAAGGAAAGGTGTGGGTTTTCCCTCCAACCAACTCCGGTCCGGACTCCAGGAGAAATCCGGTCCGGGTTTTCCCTCCAACTGACTCCGGTCCGGACTCCGGGAGAAATACGGTCCGGGTTTTCCCTCCAACCTACTCCGGTCCAGACTCTGAGAGAAATCCGGTCCGGGTTTTCCCTCCAACCGACTCCGGTCCATATTCCGGGGAAAATCTCCCATTTTGCAAGGCAGAACAGAGTGGGCAGGGAAAGATTATAAACATTGCAAGTATAGTCAGAGCAAAAAGATATTGAAATTATGAAGGTAAAATAGGCCATAGACCATCCTACTGGCAGGACATGCTTCAAATACTGGCAGTCAACATTGAAAATTTCTATGATTAAAAAATATTTAAATGAAATGTTTTGATTCAGATAAAGCTTGGATGTCTTTTCCTCTGTAAATTGTTTCAAAAAGATTTTAGCAACTTGTAACTTAAAATTTTAAATAGTTTTCTGAAAAAAGTGAAGGAAAAAAATGTCTATAAAAACCCCAAAAATCCGACTTTCTGAAAGATGTAAATTGTCATTTTATAGGGTGAATTCGACTATACTGTGGTGGTGTGGTGCTGCTCTCAGGGAACTCGCGTCCCATTTCTGGCTAACTTGAGCACTGACACCACACTCTCAGTACGGCTCCATATTCCGTGATACATCCCCAGTCCTGTGGGTTCTTGCCTTTGGCAGAAGCATGAACAGTGGCGAGGAAGAAGGGAGGACTCTTGTGAGAAGTTCAGCTGGGGTTTATTAAGTCCTTGCAGGACTTGTACACACCTAGGGAGAGAGCCCACAAAAGCGGCTTCTTCTCTCTGTACTGCACCTTAAGTTTGGGGGTGGGGAAATGGGAAGGGGACAGCTTGGAACCAATCCAGAAAGGGAAGGGAGTGACCAATCCAGAAAGGGAAGGGAAGGGAAAGAACAATCAACAGAACCAATCAATACATTAAGCGGGGGGAGAACCGGAGACTCTGCCAATCACTCGACACTTTCACTGGAATCTTCCAGACATCAGGGCGTGGCTGTAAGGTGATAGACAGGACCCATAATTGTGATTGACACAGGACAATCACTCGGGAGAAACCAAGAAGTCTTTAACACGRGGTACATGGGACAAACCATTGTAAAACAAAAAAGAGATGCATACAGAAACTGGTAAACCTAAAAACACACCACAGCACTTCCTCTTATAAAGCAATAGTTTACTGATTTTTTTTTTTTTTTAAGTAGTATTTGCAGGAAAAGTTACTACTCTGTGTGAAAAGGGATGAGAGGATGGATGGTTCTGTGAGAGTAGTAAATGCAGTAAAGAATAGAAAATTTAAAGCTTTGTTTTTACTTCACAAAAACACAGGCTAACATGCTGTTGAGATGGCAAGGACAATACAAATATAGCAGATTTAATGATATGATATTCTGTTTTAAGAGGTAAATAAGAAAAACAATAGAYCAGAACAATGCACCCATTACTTGTAGCTAAGTTGTAAATGAACCATTCTCATRTGTTTCAATTGCCATGAATTTACCGTTTAATTATTTCATTCTAAAATGCTTTGCTTTGAGAAAAGACCGCGGTGACTGAAGAAATTTTATTGAGTGCATTTAAAGCATTGAAATGCTGAGTTCACTGGGTGTGGCCACACAAAACTAATAATAGAACTGATGGATTATGTATGTATTATGGATGGCCACACAAAACTAATAATAGAACTGATGGATTTTCAGTATTATGCTTAACAAACAGAGGTCGAATCTATGAGCAAGTTAAAACAGAAGCAAGATGCAGAAACATAAGGACTGATTTCCACAAGATGTTTTATCTAGTAGAAGGGATATTATGTGGACAAGTCTCTACTATGAGCTTTAAGCCAGTTCAGCATCTTCACAGTGGCATGGTAGAGGCATCTGACAGCATATTAGAGCATTCCAAGCACGTGATGCTTTTCAGTGTATGCAATGGGATAGATAAACTGATTAGGATGCAATCAGGAAAGAGTCATGCCTGAAGGTTTTTCTCATATTTCAATTCATTTTTTCAATTGCTATTTTGAAAAAATATGATGCATCCCAGTATCTTCATTTCTAGAGTTATCACACATCAGACATCAAGAGGTCTGTTTTAGATGGTTAGACCTAAGGAGCATCTCATATGTCTGATATAACATTTGCCTGTAGGTATTTTGCAAAGGACTCCTTCAAACCTTTCTGCATTTGCAAACCCACTTTTCATTACCCTCCTCCTCTGCCACCCTGCCTAGTTTTCTTTTCATTGACTCTATGCATGTCTCATTTCCATTCTGCATCTCCAGGRAAGCTGGCTGAGGACTGAAACAGCATTGTTTGCAGTGCACAAAATAGATTTCACCTTAACTTTTCCAGAAAACAAACCGCACATGCAATCCTATATATGCTAAATATATTGTTGTCAATTTCTCCATGGACTTCTCAAACCTTACAAAACAAGGCTTCAAATATCACTCCGATTAACATAGATTAAAACATCTGGTTTTGCAAAAGCCTTGCAGAGTTTTTATGGAAAGGACCTTATCTTTCTGTATATTCTCAAATGTTAACAAGTTTAGTAGTTCCCAGCATGACTTCCTAAATTGATTTAAATTTTTTTGTTAATCTCCATTTACCTACTTTTCTATAAAAGAACACAGAATATATCCTGAATGCATGAATACATCATCTGATATGAGCTAGAAGGCGTGTTTCATAAGAGATATTCTTATTACATCCTAACATTTTCAGACAAAATTATTGGTAACATATTTGCAAAATCAATGCTAACAGAAGCAATTTGAAAGGTGGAAAGTGAATTGTGATGTGTTAATACCAAATGTACTAGACAAGACAAGATGTGGTGAAGTAAACACTACAATTATTAAACACCTTGGTGATACTGTCCTCTCATGATGAAATGTGAATAAAATTCCTTTAATACTTAAATCCACAAATACTTACTATCAAATTCAATATAATAAGCTGGGCAAAATTCAGCATTATAAAAACCTTAGTGGGTAAGTGTATAGGCCTAATATCTTCATTATTAAAGAAGGTCTTCTAAAATCGATGTCATTTAGCTTTTTTATCTTTAGAGTTAACACTTTGGAACTAATGAAAATTAACAAACTTCAGCAGCTTCTAAGCTAATGTCCTGTGATCATCACAAGCTCTTTTCTTGACAGCCTCATCCAAAGAATCAGGATAAATGCTAATTCTTTGATTTTCATATTTTAGCAACTTGGCTCTCTTATCAGTTACCATTATACGGACTTTCTTATGAAAATGGACAGAAATGACAAATTAGAGACAGAGCTTCTTTAATATCTTGCCTTCTAAGAGGCACAAGTATGTGTCTTCTACTATTAAAAAATTACTTGTCTGGAGAACCAATGAACAAAATAGTGTTGGGTCTGTAACGACACCTGCAAATTGTCTTTCTATCTTGCCAATCCAATTTCCTTTGGTCTTACATTAGAAGCTGCTTAGTACCAYTATGTCTTTTGTCATTCCCATCAAAGCATTGATTGGCTATCTCACTTCTTTAAAATTCCTTTTTTTCCCCCAACATTTCATCATAATGTACAGCAATACTTGAGGCTCCTATTAATGATCCTTAAGAATTAAACAGCTTTCATAATGTCAGAGGAAGACACCTCCTCTATTCACATTTATGTTCCTTGAAAGCCCCTTTTTATCCTCAGCTCTACTGGTTGGTGTAGAAATTATATTTTTTATTTTTTCCAGACTCCATCCAGAGTCTCCTTTCCAGATTTTAATTTCCTTCTTCCTTTTTCTGTTCTTCCTGTCCTTTAGACCATGAACCTCAAGAGGAGCCTTRTCAAAGAAWAAGTGATTTGGATTGGAATGGATCTTAAAGATCGTCCAATTCCAAGATTCCAACACCCCTGCCATGGGCAGGGACACATTCCACTAGACTAAAGCCCTTCCATGCTGTCCTTCATTCCTCATGGCCATGAAGGATGAATGTTCTAGCTTCAACTTTTAGAGAAGCATTGAATAAATTGAAACATCCATTATTTTTATTAAAATATAGTAAATAGTTTTCTAAAGAAAAGTAATTTAATGGAAAAGAGTGCTCTTTCATTGCTGTATGTATCGAAAAAAACAAACCTATCCGAAATTTTGAAAAGAGAAGAGCAGAGTGGTGCTGCAGAATAGTTATGATAAAGTGTTTTAGTCTACAAAGTTCTCTAAAAATATAGACCAAAAGCCAAAAAAGGGACTGGGCACTGTTTAGTTACAGGTTCCTTGTATCTGCCTGATCTCCCTTCATGCTCCTTTCCCAGCTACTCTCTTTCTTCTCATCCTCATTTTGAGCTCCCACCAAGCCAACACACTATGCAAATTTTCAATGTACCAAAGGAGAACTCTCACCCCCCCCAGAGTCTTTCTGCTATATAAAAAAGTGTTCCATCTGCATTGTATTCTAATGTCTTAGTTTCCATCATTATAATTGGAGTATTTTCCTATGAGAAACCACTATACCAAGAAGTTGA
>QVAJ01000037.1:2326846-2343576 GCA_003546035.1 Mixornis gularis
GTTGCCTTATATCAGAATTGCCCAAGCGCACAGGGCAGGGTAGTGGCCAAATCTTAGTCTCCTGAGTCTAAGGAATTGTGGTGATCACCACTGACCAACCTGTTAGACCTGTGGATGCCTGACAAGAGTGTGATGACTGGATAATATACACTACAGCTGTATAGCTTGTGGCCAGATGTAAGCCAGATGAGCTGGAAGCTAAATATGCACATTAGTGCCCCTGTACACATTTTTCTTTCAAAGGCATCAGAGGCACAGAACCAAGGCACTGCCTCATGATGTGTGACTTCCAGACCAGGCTGGCACACACCTGTGACCCTCAGAGACAGGTGTCACGCCTGCAGCTGTCTGGTGCTGTTCTGGAAGAAAAGCCAAAACATGCTGAACTATGATTATCAAAATGAGCTGGACTRAAATTTAAAGAATTGTATCTTATTGTAAAAAAATTTAGTAAGCTCCTTCTCACCCTTTATTGTACTTGTACAACTTGTATTTGTACCCACTGTTAATGAACTGTCAAGGATGACTGCACAGAATTTTCAGAAATGCAGATCCACAGTACAAGACACTACTGGAAAAGCCTTGATTGTGTGTTCTAAGGGCTGAGAATAAAAAAAGTACCCTCCAATCAMAGCTTTCCTGGATATTAACAAAGCAGGAAATGTATCTGTAATGAAAGAACAGAAGATTGATGTAATTTACATGAAAAGAGAAYACCGTTTTTCTCTTCTTAAAATAGTTCACTATCTAAAAAAAAAGGCAAAGCCATAATAAATGAAAAAAAAATCTTATGTAAATGGAATGCCAGTGTTTTCAGTAGGGCGATAAATACCCAAATACTTCTTCTGTTTATTAAATGTTCTGCAAGTTGCCCTCTTTTTGAATTTTAAAATAAATATTTTAGGTTTTGTGCAGTTAGGTAAGGAAAATAAAAAGAAATAGCATCGCCCTTGTCTCAGCCCTGGGCCCTCAGCTCTGTCGCAGATGTCCCTGTCTTCTGCCCTGGCCTTTGCCAGCCCTGGCTTGTTGATTTGACATGAAGCAGGACTTGCCACTTCTCATTTGTGTGTTGAGGGTTGGGCTGTTGGTGGAACCTGCCCCTAAGCAACTCTGCAGATCATCTTGCACAGATATGATGGGGAGATGTCGCTGGTGGTCCAGTTGTCACCATTTCCTGGGTTGTGGAAGGCTCACACCTTGTCCTTCCTTGTTGAGGAACTCCAGCCTTGAAGCTTTGGACTACAATAAGGACTTTCCTGTTGAAATTAGTATTACTACATACTTACAAGTAACAGAAGAAGGAAAAGTTTCCCAGCTTTTAAAATTGTTTTGAACTATAACAGAGTTGGCAACTTGTATTTTTATCCTATTGCTTCTGCATGAGCAATGGTGTTATGATGCATAATCATGTAATAGCAAATAATCACAGAATCAGTATGTAGGCTTTGATTCTGAGAGCTATAAACTGMTAAGATATGTAGCAGTGAACACAAAGAAACAAAGACAGGTGTTACTAAAGACTTWAATATGCCCAAAACCAGACCTAAAACAATTCCTCACTTAAATTCAGAACAGTATTATAAAGTATAAAAYTGTTTACAACATTTATTTACTTGACTTACGCAATTTATTTGTGGTTTTGAGAATGCTCTGGTACATCACTAATCAAGCTGTTATTCCTTCATAGTAAGACATTTTATGATTTTCAAATACTTTTTTATGATTTTTAAATACTTGTGGGGTTTTTTTTGTTTTTGGTTTTTGTTGTTGTTGTTTTCGTGAGTTTTTTTGGAGTTTGGGGGTTTTGTTGTTGTTGTTTGCATTTTTTRTTTGTTTGTTTGTTTGCTTGCTTGCGGATTTTTGCTATGTGGTGAGTTTCATCTCCTTCCAGAAATTTGTGGTTGCTGGTGGAACTTCAGGGTCCAGTTCTTGACGAGGGGGAAGGGGGTTATAATGGGAGGCTATCTTCTTTCCAGGAGGAACAGTCTTATGAGAGTGCCCCATAATTTTTTTCCTTTTCCATCCAGCAACTTCAGAAACTGTCAGTCAGTTCCAGCTAAAGGTCATAGTTTCTTCAGGGAAGAAAAGATGTTTCAAGGAATATTAGATACAAGAGAGGCATCAGGGTTTGTCTGGTAGCTGGAGATCACACACAMTATTTGCTTTGGCTAGTGTTGAATCTGGCCTGGTGTCATACTGTGGCTGATGTGGATGTACAAATACCATAACAGAGAGCCTGTGGCCAAAAAGTCTTGTTATTTTAGGGTGAGAGCTTCACTTACATATTACACATGTAAAGCACCAATAGTCTGCATGAAGGGGCATGTAGGTCACTACTCTGCCAAGGGTGGTGTGAGACATTACACAGGGAGAAGTTGCCAGCCTAGGCACTGTCTTCCTCAATACCCAGCATCAGAGCTGTGCGATTTTGGATGAGAATCCTTAATCCCTATCRTACATGAAGTAGCCTAATTACTTTTTTTTTTGACCTAATTARGTTTTTTGCCTTCAAGGAGTTTGTTTGCCTCTTTGTTTGGTGATTATGTTTGGTGACAGCATTGTCTCATATCAGCCCATATATAACATAAAGCACAAAACCATGGAATGATTTGGTTGGAAAAGATAATAAAATATCATCTGGCCCAATTTCATTTTTCTACTACTTTCATTACATCAAGTTACTCAAAGAGCATTTGAACACTTCCAAGGATGAGGCAGCCACACCTCTAGACAACCTGGATCAGTGTCTTGGCTACCTTACCATAAGAAAAAATCTGCATTATGTCCAGTCTAAATTTACCTGCTTGGAGTTTAAAGCTATTGCCCCTTGTACTCTCATTGTGGGTTTTGCTACAAAGTTTGTCCTCATCTGTCTTGTAGCCCTGTTCACACACAGGAGGGGGCTCTAAAGTATCCCCAGAGCCTTTTCTTTCCAGACTGAACAACCCCAACTCTCTCAGTTTGTCTTAATAGGAGAGATTCCATCCCTCATCTGTGAAAAGGGCAGGAGAAAAGACAAATGAGACAAAACTGGGGTTTGTGGCAAGGTCAGTCAAGTTGCTTGCGCAATATTAAACATCAATAAGTGAGAATCCAAGTGCTCCCATTTCCCTCTTTGTGAAGAAAATGACACTGACACTTTGTTTTGCATCACACACTCTGAATTTCTTGTCTTGAGTCATTCTGGGTGATTGATTTACTTTTTTATTAACCAAGTTGGTTGTCTTGTTGAGTTTTCTTTTTGTTTTGTTTATAATTTCTCTTAAAACCTCTGATTCTCTTCTCCAGGAGGCTTTTAAGAGCATAYGGAAAGCATTTTTTGGCACTTGTGTGGAGGGAAGATCTCAGGTTAGGTTTTTTCACCCAAGATTCAGGTGGTGGTTTGAGAGAGTCTTTTGCCCTCTGAAAGTTCTGAGCTGGATGCGAGAATGAAACAGAGTCTTCAAGGTCTTGTTTTTTCAAGGTTTCTCATGTGTTTATTAATTCTTATCTTACAAGTTTCTCTATGCCCAGCCTAGATGTTCACAGCTGCTCAGGCAGAAGGCRACTCCCCCCGTGATGGGAGGTCTCTGCTTCTTATACGAATTCTTACATATCTATTATTTACATTCACATACCAATTCCTACTAACTCTACTAACAAGGTCACYTTTACTCTGACCCAATCCCTTTGAATCACCTTGTGCCACCATCACAGCAGGAGATGGAGGCCAAGGGAGAAGAAGAGGGACCCAGGGCACCGCCCTAAATCCTCCATCTTGTTCCCCATTCACCTCCATTCTAAGAACCCCAAARCCACAAAATTTTCCACCCTGTGMTAAGCTACACTACTGTCTTTCACACATTTGTGGCTTGTAATTCSTCTCTGTGTTGRAAGTTTTTCTCATGGACTGAAATCAAAGCCAGTGTCTTCCTGGGCTCTGTGCCAGGGTCTACTACAAACCCCCTGGACAGACTGCCCTGTACAGGTCTCAAACCCTCTTGCTCAGGTCCCAGACCTCTCTGCCGAGGTCTGTGACCTTCCAGGGCAACCARAGGGATGCCCTGGACTCTGACAGGAAGATTCTCTTTAATTATAAGTCATAAAACACTTTCTATATGAAGGGAGGAATCCAATATTTATTGTAGCATTGCTTAAAAGTAGAGGCTGATGTAATGCTTTGACTGCAGTATTCAAAAAGACTCTTTTTCTCCCCACTCATTAAGGGTTCTGTTAGTTTTGTCTGAAGCAAATTATTTTAAAAGTGAAAGAAAGTCTCCAAATTAGTATTTTTCTAATACCTACTTGAATTATACAACCTCATGAGGACTAAGCAAACTGTTATCTGAAAAACAACAAAGAACACCCCACCCCAATGCCTAAGAAAACCCTCATTTTCAATATTGTAATTAATTCTTTCCTGTACTATGTAAGCAGCTATAGCTATTTAATCAAAAAAYGACATTTCCTGATATTGGTTTGTTATTTGACTTCCAGTATCCCAACCAAAAATTTTTCATTCTGCCATACTGTTCAAGAAGATGCATTCTGATAATTCAAGAGATCCAGAAGGGAAAATTTTCACAATCAAAAGTTTTGCCAAAAGTTTGATGCTGGATTTCCCCTCTTCTAAAGTAAGAGTACTTGGTTTTAATCAAGAGTCAAAATTTTAGTTAAAAATCTGCTTTACACAGTCTTGCAGCAGAGGAATTAAATGTCGAAATTCATGACAAGGAGGGAACCCCRGATTTTTTAAATGGGATACTTTTAATTCATGGGTCTGGATCTCCTGGGGTGAAGGTGTGGCAAAAAATGGAAGCCCTGAAGTGTTCCAACAGCTCCTCCAGTGGGAGTCACTGAGTGTAAGATATCAGGGCAGACAAGCCATGCTCTCTAAAAGTAGCCTAGGCATCCTCATCTTCCTTGTAAACACAGGTGCTTTACAAGCAGTAACTCATACAGTGTTTTTCCACAGCATATATGTACTAAGTGCCATAAACTCCAGCTACAGTGACTTTTTCCCATTAAAAGAAAAAAAAATCCTATTTTTTTGAAAAAAATCATAATTTATGAAGCAAATGTGACATTTTAGCTAGTATTTATTTCTTTATCTTACTGCAGAAGGGCATTGGTTTTGATTTATTCTGTGTACTAATCAGGTATTCAACTATAGAAGTTCCCTTTCGGGGGCTGCTTTTACCGGCCAGCTCGCCCCGGGATTCTATAGGTCAAAGGTTTGCTGTTCTGGATCTCAGGCTGATGCGTAGAATGCGGCTTGTGAGAAAAGAGTGGTTCTTGGTGGGTTTTTTGATGGTTTATTTCTCCAGGAAACCCCTCATGGGCAGATGGAAGGCAGAGAGGGTCCAGGAACCCAGGTGCGAGAGAGAGAAAAATCCTCTGCCCTCGGGTTAAGTACCCGGGGSGTCTCCCGGGCAGGGAAGGGCCAGGGACCAATTGTTAGTAAGGTGTATTATAAAGACAATAGATGTAGGTGGCATCTAATTACCTGGACAAATCAGAGGTTTCATCCCCAGAATCCCCTAATTCTAGCAGGGTGTTTGGCAGAGGGAAGTTCAAGGCTGCACCACTGGGGGGTTTGTGGCGGGGAGGGATTGGGACAAACCACTACAAACATACAGAACATTGGAAAAACCCGAAACATGCACCGCAACATTCAACCTCACTTCTAACTGAAGCCCAGAAGTCCCGAGGAGTTTCCAGGCTGACTCTGAGCCAGCTGCCTGCAGAGACACAGGGCTCTCAAAGTCAGTGCTTCTCTGCTCAGTGCTCCCACTGAGTGATGCCAGGTAACAGAAGCTGCAGCATGTCGCTTGCCGAAGCTGGGTGTGTCTCACTTTAGGGACAGAAAGAAAGCAGACACAGAAGCACGGCAGTGTGAAGCAAGCTTTCTTTACTTTATTTACAGTTTAATTTTTTATACATTTGTATAGAGGTTCAGAGATTGGCTATAGAGGTTGTCACTTTTTCGACCTGGATGGTGGACACCACCATCAATCATTTCTTCTCTCAGAGGAGAAGAATGCAAACATTTCAAGAATAAACATTGTTTACATCAGGCTACSTGAGAAAACTTCTGCAYGGAAACAGAAGGCAAAAAACTTAGGRCAACAGCAGCATGCTCTGGCCCGAAGGAAACCTTGTGGCAGAGAGGAAATTGGGTACAAAACTGAGATGTGTGCAATTTTTTACACAATTTCAGTAAGAGTTTCTGTGCCTGCTTCGAATGTAGCATTGTCTTCTGGTGGAATCCTTTGAAGAGAGGTTTTACAACATAGGACAATAAAATTAATGCTGACATGCTGTTAATTTGAATTAAGTCTCTTATTCCCAAGACTGTGCTGGTCCATCTGTGGATCAGCAGTTCAGACTACATATGACAATATCAGAAGAAGGCTGATTACACTTCTTCTGCCTACTATTCCTGCCTGCCAGTGAGAAAACAAAATCCCAGCCTCCTTTATCCCTAAATGTTCCTACTTTATCCCAAACTAACTGGCAAACTACAAAAGCAAGCATCTCTTTTTGCTTGCTAGGGAGTAAACAGCATTTCTCCCTAGATGGTTCAATATTTCTTGTGTCTTTGGTAACTGACACTACATTTGTGAATTATGATAAAATGTTTCAAAATAGGTGACTAACTGCAAATCATTTGAAGCAAACAAATTATCAATTTTCATTTTAATGGCAATTTGTTTTGTTAGGGGTTTATATTAAGTGTTTCAAGAATTATCAATTTGTGTGGGGTTCTCCTTTCTTAGTTTAATTGTCTTGGTATTGAATAATTTACTCTCTCACACTTTTCTATAAACTACTTCAATATGTTTAAAAGCTGCAGCTTTTACTCCTTGTTCACATTAAGACAATTTAATTACCTGACCTTTCTACTTTCCTTTAAGACAACAGAATTAAGTGTTGCAATTATTTAGGTTTTTCAAACATTTTCACAGCCACATATTGATTCCAATTAATGTTTCTTTCTGACTAGTTTTAGTTCATAGCAAATTGACCTCTACATTTAATTTTTTGTTCATTTATCTGAAAAGCCCATTCTATTATTTTATGATTCTATGACTTATTTTTGTTTATTATTGTTTCTTTCCCTTTGTGAATCACCTTCCTTTGAAAAAATTCTCAGAAGAAAACTGTCTTGCTKATTTCATTGTATTGGAATTCTGTGGGGTCAAAAAAACCTGATAATTTTTTTTTTAAGTTTCTGGGACATATCAGATGCATTAATTTATTAATGACCTCATGCATCTTTCCAAGATTGTTTTTTTCCCARTTTTACTAGTCTCTTAATCGCCATTCTCTTGTTTATTATTTTGCTCTACACTAGCAGTTGGAGACTTCATCAAATTGAAGGCCTCATTGTGTTAAGAATTGGAAATGCAATGCAAACTACRTCCTTGGACCAATGTCTGTGATGTTAAAGGACATGTCTACTGTGTAATGAACATACCTAATGCTGATTTTCATTAAGGTCGATTGTTCCTCTCTAAGATGCCCACATGGCTGTSACTTCTTCATAATATTATCTGCAGTTTATCAAAAAATATTCAATAATGTGAATATTGAGGAAGTTCAACTACAAGCTTTATAGATTTAGATGCGTATTAGCATCAAACTGGCACAAAATCATGCAGGTAATCTGCATCAAAATGGAATTGGACCTCAGCCAGAACTTCAAACTGTTGAAATTATGYGTAGAATTTCCTGTGTGCTAATCAAATAATTTTTAAAAGATTTGTTGGATAAAACACTGTAGATAGGTGGAGCTATTATTTTTTTTCCCCAAATTAAAATTTGACTTACAATAAATAGAAAACACCTCACCAGGAATGATTGGCATTTTATTGAGAACCAGTGGAAAAGTAATTTGAGATCCTTTTCTCCAATGAGTAAGCTGTAATGGATTTTGTTTAAAAAGAACAACTAAACAATWTTTGGTTGAATTCTGGACAAACAAATATGTAAAAAGAGTGCCCACTCAAGGTGGGGAGGAGGGGAAGAATCTAGTATTTTCTGGAACTTAAAAAGATGGATGTTTTCTCCTTATTTTTCTCTCTGAGATCTAAGTAAATGCTCAGCCTTCATAGGAAAGATGGCCATATCATTTAATCCTAATGATATAAACCTTATCTATTGCACAATAAATGATAAGAGTTTTGTGGTGAGTATTAAGGAATATGCTAAATCATAGTTTAGTGAGTTTACATATAATCTAGTAGAGAGAAGTGTGTGCATGGATGAGAAGCATTGAAAAAGTATTTTTTATGAGAGACTGCTGCACCAGCTTCCAAAYTGCAATCAAGTTCACCAACTCCAACTTAAGATGAGTCATTGCTCGCCAGTTGGAATGAAAACTTTTAACAGGTGAAGTCTTTTCTTAGTCTTGCTGAATCTGASTGGGACATATTCCCAGGGTATTAGACACCCCATCAAGGCATGTCAAAGTCCAGGGTAAATGGCAGTGGCATGACAGTAGCATTTTAAGGACAGAGAATGCTGCTGCTGTGGACAAGGATTCTCAGCTTCCTGCAATGATTGCACTTGGTCATGCTTGAGAGAGTAAAGTGAAAGCTGAATACCTTCTGGTTTAGATTTTCACTGAAAGGATCTCAAGGTTGGATAACTTGGCATAAAATGATGCTTTGGCATTGGGGTGATCCTGGAGGAACTTTCAAGGAGAGCTTAGCAGGTGCCTCAGAAGGACAGGGAATGAAAGAATAGATTGAAGGAAAGTAAATTGCATAAAAGGTTTTAAGGTGGGAAGAGTTTTTTGATATAGATTGAGRGAGATGTAGAATTATTACTGCTGCCAATATAGTTTTTTGCCTGTGACATTAATTGCAGTAGAAATGAATAATTGGCTTGTTTTCATCTGGAAAACAGTGTAGGTGGTTTATCAGAAATGATTCCCCTTCAAAAGGCTATGGAGTAAAGGAACTAATGTGTAAGGTCAGAAATTTCTTCCATGTTAAAACACCAGTACAGGAAACTGCAGGGGTAGGAGATAGTACTTTGCAGTGATCTGTATGTAAGAAATGGGTGGTTTAGCATTGTGCAGTTGTATGGTGATATTGGAAGAAATTTTGACTAGAAGTATTTTAATGTTGATTTTGGTACTCTACCTACTGATACAGAAACAGAAGTACTCACTGCTATGGAAATTTAGCCAGAGCCCACACCTTRGTTATGTCATTGCATTTAAAACATAGAAGTAAAATTAAAAAAAAAAAAAACAACTTTAATTCTTTAATATGCTCTAGCACTTATATATAGTTGTTACCTGGTGACAACTACCCTCCTCTGAGAGTAAGCAGGACAACAGGCTGTCTGTATSCAATATAGAGATAAAAGGGATCTTACATGGTATTAATATTTCAGAAACAGAACCTTGGAACAGTAGCAAAGACCTTTGACAGTCAAATTTGAGAGATGCTGTTTTACCCTTCCTCTTTAAAAAGTTATTTTAAATGGGGCAACAGCAGGACTCATGTGAGTGCAAAGGTGTTTTCTTCACAGGTACCTGCATCTTCCAAATTATAACTGAGGGAACGTTGGCTGAGCCTCTATTAAACTGGCACGTTTGATCATGTTGTGTCTAAAGAGATTTTACTACTTGTCCTCTTCTGAGTTGCCTTTGAGTGTATGTGGCCTTTTTATAATTACTTGTGGGAGAAGAATTTCTGTTCTACTTATATGAAGCTGAGACACAGAAATACTGTCAGACTTGCCCAAGATCATACTACGACTGAATATGAAGGAAAATAATTCAACCAGCATGACTTTTCATGTTTCTCTCTAAATACCAAGCCTCCTTTAGATACTGTGGACATTTTTAAGGGCTCTTGTAGCACAAATACAGTCTCAACTCTGAAAATATCTCCTCTCAGTGTCTTTTATTTTATACTGTCAAGGTTGTTGTTATAGAATTTCTTTACTATGTTATTTAAAAAAAAAAAAAAAAGGAAAAAGTGTGMTGCTTCCAAAAACAGTAGGGGTGGGCTATTTGACAAATGAATCCTGTCCATATGGTGGTCAGAGAAATTATCTTAAATGCAGAGACAAGAATGAACTTGTCGAACAAGGCATTTATACAAAAACATCTGAATCAGTCAGCTGTAAAATGATTGTAAAGGAAAGCAGCTTAACATTCTGTTAGGAAAATGTCTTATTGACCACAGCCACAGCTGCTGTGTTATTTCTGGTGTTCAGGAAGGCTGGAGTCACTGGAGYTTTCCTCAATATTAGAAGTATCCTGATGCTCTGATTCTTCTAACCCCAGTGTCTATGTATATTGAAGGAGTGTGTCCTTGCTTACATAAGGTGAAGGAGTTTTATAAGAGCTCTCTTCCTGGCAGATCTCCAGGTTGAAGCACCTGCAGCAAATAAAGCAGATGTCCCAAATACTTACCAGTGCATTGAATTGTTTTAATGTCCCTGGGTAAGTTTTTGGCCAAGTCTGACTGATTTTAGAGTAGTCTGCAAGTTAACTYCTCAGGTTCAATGGACAAGGCATTTACCAGGCAATTCTGAAAACAGATCAGAGGATTGGGGTATAATTGAGCAAGTAATTTGAATCTTCTGCCTTATCCAACAGGGCCTATATTCCCTCCAAAAGAAGAGAAAATCTGTTAAAGTAATCTAAATCATTAGTTCTTGGAAGATAATCCCTAAACAGGGAAAATGAAGAACCATGAAGAAAAAAACCAAAGCAAACCAAAACCAAAAGCAAAACAAACAAACAAAATACTGAAACAACAACAAAAAAAGGGAATAACAAACTAGAATGAAATAGCAGAGGTATTTGTGTGTTAATGGAAGTCCTCACTAAAATGATGTAAACTTTTCACACAGTGAGCAAGCCACAGTTTGAATGCAGCAGAAAATAGTAACAAAACTTTTAACTGTGGAGATACAAAACAATTTCAATTTCTAAACCAGATATAGATGCACCTTCTCACAATTTTTGGACGCTTCTAATGTGAGTTTGTCAGACYTGTGGAGCCAGCATAAACTCTTCAGGTTCCTGTTGTTTCATGGGGCATTTGCTATTATTGTAAAGAGTGGCAAAGCTTAATGCAACAAGTTGTGGTCAAAATGTTATTAAATTGTTGATATAGGGACATACAAGTAGTTTTGCTAAAAGGGCTGAGAATGAGACTCTCAGGGCTCTCCTCTGTGAAGTCTCATAAAAATGGAAATACTCTATCCAATGCTGCTAGGACAGGGCTTCCAGCTATGGAAATCAGGAGGATACGCCATTGTTGCCTCAAGCTGTTGCTTAGAGTAATTTGCTACTTTCTATTAATTGCATTGAGAGACAATGGAACTTTCTTAGGAAGGTTCCATTTATCACTCTTATTTTAAATGCAGATGCTGTGATAAGTGTATACAAACACAATAATCCAAGCTACCACTCTGTATGAACTTCCATCATGTCCATTTCCACTGGCAGAGGATGGCCAACTTCTCYGGGACAGAAAGGGAAAAATGTGCCACTGCCTAAAAAAAGGGAGAAGGGCTGGAAGCAGTTTATGCTGTTGATTGGTATGGGCCATAATTTGGTTTTCTGTCAAAGAGTCAGCATGCCAGCCATCGGAAATGATGAGCAATCTTAAACTGATTGTAAATTGCCTCTGACTGATTAGCAAAGTAGTCAGCTGAAGCTGAGGAAATCAACACTGGGCACGCAGAGCACTTTTTCCTGCCAACAGGTCRTGCAGCTGCAGCAAGTTCAACAAAATGGCAGATCTTTCAGTGCACAAAAGAGCACAAACTTGACAGTCCAACCCCATGCAAACACTTCACTGAAGTATCATTGGGTGTTTTGTTTCCCCTGTGACTTGCTCTTGGCCAGGATCCATCCACTCAGAGCCTCTTCAAATGACTGCTTGTGCACTTTATACAGCAATTTGGTTTTATTGGACAATCATTACAGTGCCCAGCTTCTGTGTAAAATTGCTCTGTACTTATTAGGAGAGATGTTGGCACTCAATTTACGCTTTTTTTTTCTCAAGACATTTGCCTGTTTATTCCCCTGTCCTTTGAGTGAGCATTAACGTGGATGAAAAGCACAGGCTCCTGGAAATTATTAGAAGAGAGTTCCCTGCCAGACTATTGATTTCACTGTGATGGTTTTGATTTCCTGCACATAGCTGGTTAAACATGAACAGACTCAATAGAAGAATCATATTRATAAGTTAAGTTTAGCATGGATAAAAATATGTAATATACACCTTATATAAAATACATATTTACAGGACAYGCTTTTGTGGAGGGCCTTCCTAGACAATGTGAATCTTTTATAATAATCACTAAGTTAAAATTTGTGGAAGCTTGGACTGTAGAGTTGCTGAAATGTCAGTTGTGTCAGCTAACATGAAAATCTTCCCTCCTCCCAAGACTGGAAAAGAAGGGAAAATATTAATTTCTTAGAATCAGATCACTGAAACCATTTCCTGAATCTCAGTTATTTAGAAATTTTGTTTTGTGTGATGTGCAGGCTTTGTTTGATGTTGCTGCAATTATTTAAGTATGAAGTGACAGACAATATACACAAGATGGAAAACATTGACAGTGATAAGGGGATCTGCAACTGATCTATTCATGGCRCAGAACTGCAGACTCTACCCACACTGCTGCTTGTGGACCATGAACTGTGTACTCACATAATAGAGCACATGGCCTGAATCTCCYTCAGGTCCTAYRAAGTGCATTCAGAGGRCATATTTTTATACTTTTTTCAACTYAAAATTCACTCCAAAAAGGCTAAATTCTCTGTTATAACTTGCTAGCAGTGCCAGACTTGGTAAAAGCCAAATGCACATATTGTATGCTTTGAATTGGCAGCAGGTGAATGGGACTGTTGAGAGGAGAAAGAAACATGGAACACTCCCCAGGAGTGTGAGAGGGAAAGAGGACCATGTGAAGCACTTCTCCCTACTCTGTATTCAGAGGGAACTATTTGGTTCCTTCAAAAGCTTCAAAAGCTAAGCCTGAGAGATAACCAAAATGCATCGACAGGGRCTTAAACCACTTGCCAGGCTTTGCTTTCATTAGCACAACAAAAGTGGATCACATAGACTGAAGAATGTGATGCCAACAATTTAATGTATGTGCTTCAGACATTTGAGGTCTTTTACCTTAGATTACCTCTAGCCCATTCTGCAGACAAAATATCCCCTATAAACATATCCTGGATCTACCCGAAATATAATTATGTCCATGAATATCTTCTCTGAGAACAACAGACCTTTCAGCAGATCGTCCTCAGAAGTACCATGCTGCCTTTTCATCTATTTTACAKAAGGTGATGAYAGGCATTTGAGGGGCATGGTTTRGGGTTTTTTTATTKGTGTCAGCCCCTTTAGAAGTTGTAACCAAGCTCAATTTCTTCTCTTGGGTGACRTCAAGAGTTTTTTTTTGTTCTGTGTCCTACCTGTCCTGTTCTTCCTGCTTCATGAGCAATACAGTGGCACTGTCACCCAATTCCCTCTTCTGCCAAGCTCCTGGTTRGGTCATTGGACCCAGGAAGGTGTGGCAGGTAGGAGTAATTCATATGTCTGCAGAACATGGCTTGGAGGAAATTCTTGATGGTCTGTTACCAGTGTTTCTAGAATTACAGCTCATATCCTTCCCCTTTTTCAAGAGCACTGCTCTGTCTCAGTCAGAGGGAATTTATGAATGTAGGAGGGGAACTCAGGTTAGTGGAACTGTAGTGTCCTCAGAGCAGAACTGGAAGGTGCACAGAGGCAGAGTTGAGGTCTCCTGCTGTCAGCTGTCCCCACACTTTGCAATAGCTGAGCAAATTTTTGGGAGACCATACTTGATCTACAGAACATGATTTTCCCATATTCCCAAGCTGCTCTCTCTGACACCTACTGGTCAATGGTTARCTGGTTTGAGCTGTGGGACAAGTTGGCTGTGGTCAGGATAGCTGAGGTATCCTCAGCCATCATCCAAACGTTACCCCTTTGATGCWAATATCACACTCCCTCTTATACACAGCCATCTAGCCCTTGCTTTGTGTCCATTCCTGAAGCCTATGAGCACTGCTTGCCRTGGTATTCCCTACAATCCAGTGTAGTTATGACTTCATTTCAGTACAAGCCTTGTGTCCTGGCTTAAACCTAGGCAGCTGCCAAGCCCCACGCAGGCACTCACTCATTCCCCCACCAGCAGGATCCAGGAGAGAATCAAGCATAAAAGCTGGAAAACATGAGGGTTGGCATAAAAACAGTTTAATAGGGAAAATAAAAGCCACACACAAAACCAAAGCTAAACAAGGAACTGATTCACTGCTTCCCATGGTTGGGCARGTGTTCATCTCCGAGAGACCAGGGCCCCATCAGATGTAACCATTACTTCGGAAGACAAGCGCCATCATTCCAAACATCCCCCCCTTCTTCCTTCTACCTTYCTTCTTACTTCCTTCTTCCTTCCACTGAGTGTGATGTCATATGGTCTGGAATATCCCTTTGGTCATTTGGGGTCATCTGTCCTGTCTGTGTCTCTCAATCTCCCACGCACCCCAGTCCCCTCACTGGGGTGGCAGTATGAAAAGCAGCAAAGGCCTTGGCTCTGTGTAAGCCCTGCCCATCAATAACAAAAACATCTCTGCCTTATCAGCCCTGTGTTCAGCACAAACACAACCCCAACGTGAAGAAAATTAATGCTACTCTAACCAAAACCAACACACCTTGGTGAAACACTTAGGCAGCCTTAGAGATATCTGGGGAAATTCCGTAGGCGAAGATGCAATGTCTGATTCCTCTTATCTCCAGCCGGAAGGAACTGCTTATTTCCATGCCAGGACAGAGCCTTTATAGCAATTGAGTATCTGTATTGCCAGAAAGGTTTTTTATTGTTCTGCTGGGTAATGCTATCATACCTGATCAACAAAGGAGTGCATACACATTGTTTTGGGTGTGAAAACCAGTCACTGAGCTCACTGCAGCAGGTGATTAGTCACCTCTGCCACAAGTGCCCTCTGAGCAGAAGATGCTAGCTGTGCCCTGAAAAACATCTGTGAGAGTATAGAGGGTTCTTTTCATCCCAACTGGAACAGCAAGGAACAGTATTTTCAGCAACTTCATGAACTGTACTCACCACAGTTCCCAATTGTTGCCAGCTAATACCCATGCCATCTTTGGATTCATTACAGGGAGAAATGATCACCAGGCTTCCACTGAGGAGAAAGAAGCAGGCTTGGTGGGGTGGAAGGTGGCAATGGAGGTATCAAAAGCAATAGGATGAATGTCTGTCATCCATCTATCTATCTATCATCTATCTATCTATCTATCTATCTATCTATCTATCTATCTATCTATCTATCTATCTATCTATCTATCTATCTATATCTCTTTAACTTTTCCTTACCTTTTAGAGGGGTTCAATCCATAGAGTCTTTTGGGCAAGTGTGGTTATGCAGAATATGTCTTCCTGTCTTCCCCTGCTTTTTGTGCCCTTTTTGACTTTGTTACTTGGTGCTGGGTTGCATTTCCTGCTTCAGTGCCCTTCAGGATATCACACCCGCTGAACTGTGGATGACAAAGGTAGCTCATGGCTGCAATGGAGAATTTTGTGGGTTACAGGGGGRGAGAAGGGGAGGTTTGCAAGATTTTCATTCCTTCAGGTGACAGTGGGGTTAGCAGGGGCTATGGGAAGATTGATAAGTCCTGTCTTATCTGCTGACAGAGCTCACAGTGAGGCTGGATAAAGGGAGATAGTGATGGCTAATTAGGTCCCATAGGACAAAATCCAGCCTCCTTTGCTTTGTCCAAGGAGACTTTCTCTTTCTCCTTCCACAGTCAGAGAATTTCCATGGTCTCTCAGCACCATCATATTGCCACTTCATGTCTGACAAAAAAAAAAGTCTCTCCTGACCTAATGCCTATGTTTTGACTGAAACACACAATCCAAGTCCTGCAGCTCCACAGCCCCAAGTTCCCTACCACAAAAGGACTTTGTAGCCAAGATATTTCATATATGTGCTTATACTTTTTGTGGATATGTCTGTTCTGCCATGTGCTTTTGTGGAAAGAATGTATTTCTGGGGAAAAAATGAGCTGTATAAAAGAAGAGTACAGACAAAACACTCGTATTCAGAAACCAGGGATGAATAGAGCCTGAACAGATCTGATATGTTCACAGATAATCATGATTTTGCAATACATTTCACTGTGTTAGACAAGCTGAATATTTTTCAGGCATGATAGAGGCCTTTGCATTATTAAGGTGCCTTTACAATGTGTAGGTCTGATGAGAGATTTTTAAAGATTACAAGCTTGCTTCTTTTTCCTCACTACCACTCAACTTGAATCTTCACTTACCTTAATAAGCTGGGGAAGAGCATGCCAGCTTTTCTCCAATCTTCTATGTTTCTGGTGGAGTACATTTTTATTTGGGACAGGGGAAACCTTTTCACTCAGGAGAACTGAGATTCTCAAGCCTGGAGAAGAGAAGGCTTTGGGGACACATTAGAGCACCTTCCAGTATCTAAAGGGGCTACAGGAGAATTCGAGTGCATGAGGAGACAGTGCARGGGGGAATGGGTTCAAACTGACAGACAGAAGGTTTAGTTTAGATATTAGAGAGAAATTCTTCACCCTGAGGGTGGTGATGTGCTGGCAAAAGTTGTGCAGAGAAGTTGTGCGTGCCCTTACAAGAGTTCAAGGAAAGGTTGGGAGTTTTGACCAACCTGATCTAGTGGACAGTGTCCCTGC
>QVAJ01000037.1:2344206-2383304 GCA_003546035.1 Mixornis gularis
TCCTCTGTAAAATTATCTTTGCATTTCATCCTTTGAAAACAAATTCAGCCCAAATGATTGCATTTAAATGAGAACTTTGTTGGACATATTTTTTACTAAAAAGTATGATTTTGCATAATAGACAGGATGTGTTTCTAAGAGAGGTCAGAAATTTTTTGTATATATATATATAGGTAAATGAAAATGTGGGTTTRATTTAAGTAATTGAAAGCATTACATCTTCTGTGCATACTTTCTGGTTTTGAAGGATTAATTGCTGGTTAAAAGTTAAAATCTGGATGTTGCCATTATAGAAGAGTAGTGTCTCCAGTGTCAGGTGCTAGGTAACTGTGTAGGCTGGTRGTTTCCTAGTATCTGAAATTGAAGCAAATACCATTTTTTTTTTACGACATTGCTCCCTCATGATTCAGGGTAGATTTTGCACCGTTGTATGAAATTTACTTGCACTTAGGTGTGAGTTGTTCAGGGCTGCACTGTTGCTAGCCGAGGCTGGGCGTGTCCCACTTCAGGGACAGAGAGCAAGCAGATACAAAAGCATTGTGAGGGGACAAAGCTCTCTACTTTATTTACAATCTAACTTCTTTATACATTTGTACAGAGGTCCAGAGATTGGCTACAGAGGTCGCCACCTCTCAACCTGGATGGTGGACATCACCATCAATCATTTCTTCTTTAGAGGAGAAGAATGTGAACATTTTAAGAATAAACATTGTTTACATGAGGCTGCATGAGAAAACTTCTGCACAGAGGCAGAAGGCAGAAAACTCAGGGCAACACTGCACAGTTTACCAGCCTTTCTGCTTACCTTTTTTCCTCTTCTGGAAAGAAGTCAAGAGTGGAAAGAGCATTTTCCCAGCCACTGAGAAGTCTTTTCATGCCTCGTGCTAAGGAGAACGTTGCATTCATGTAGGAGCATTTACAACTGAGTGGTAACTCACACACAATCAGCTGATATGGAAGGGGCTGTAAGACCTGGCTCTCAAAACCATGACTAGACAATTTTTGAATACTTCCACTGACCCTTATACTCCAATATTCCACAACTTCCCTAGGCAACCTATCCAAATTATTAACATGAGCAGGTATATAGAGGATATAATGGATGTTAACATGCTTGAGCTTTCTGAGACATTTCAGTGAGCTTTCTTTGGACCAGGAAGGATTAAAAATTCGACCTGTAGTAAAAAACTAATAAACTCTGCTTCAGCCACTGTGCTATGTCCTTTGAGGTGATAATGGTCTCCCCGCTGAATCCAACCCCACATCCTGAAGTAGAGAGCTATTTATCTCTGCATTTATGAAAAAAATGGGTTTCAAGTAACAACAGGTAGACAATTTCCATCAGCACCATTTGCTGAAACTCCTCCATCTCACACCCCTGCGGTCTGCTTGCCAACGCCAATACATCTTCAATGGAGCCACAACTTCCACACAGCAAGTTCTCTATGCCAGGAATAAAATACATTCTCATTCCCCTCTGGTATCACATCTGTCATCCCTTTAAAAATTAGAAGGCTAGGCAATCAGCACTTGTATGAATTTTAACAAAGACAGTTGCCAGATTTTGCACCTGGGATGGGGCAACCCTGGATGTACGGACAGCCTGGGGAATGATATTCTGGAAAGCAGTGCCATGGAAAGGGTCCTGGGGGTCCTGGTGGACAGAAAGTTGAATTTGAGTCAGCAGAGCCCGGCACCCAGGAGGGCCAACCTTGTCCTGGGGTGCATGAGGAACAACCTCATCAGCTGGGCAAGGGAGGGGATTATCCCACTCTGCTCTGCACCTGGGCAGCCTCACTTCAGTGCTGGGGCAGTTTTGGGCACCACAATATAGGAAAAATATCAAATTATTAGAGAGCATCCAAAGGAAAGCTATGGAAATGGTGAAGGGTCTGGAGGGGGAGTCTTAGGAGAAGTGGCTGAGGTCACTTGGTCTGTTCAGCCTGGAAAAGAGGAGAATGATGGGAGACCTATGTCAGTCTACAACTTACTCATGATGGGAAGAGGAGGGGCAGGMACTGATGTCTTCTCTGTGGTAATCAGTGACAGGACACAAGGGAATTGCCTGAAGTTGCGTCAGGAAAAGTTTAGGCTGTATATTTAGAAAAGCTTCTTCACCTAGAGAGTCACTGGACACTGGAACAGGTTCCCCAGRGAAGTGGTCGCAGCATGAAGCCTGGCAGAGTTCAAGAAGCATTTGTACAATGCTCTCAGGCACATGGTGTGACTCTTGGGGTGTCCTGTGCAGGGCCAAGAACTGGACTCGGTGATCCCTGTGGGTGTCTTCAACTCTAGAATTCCATGGCAAGGCTACTTTGAGGAATTGGGCCAAAGACCAACATTTCAGGTTACTCAAGGACAAGAGCACTGTGAAAACTTGCCAGCTGATTAACTCTACGGGAGTGATGCTCYGTGGACTCCTACAGAGTTAAAGTCAGCATGATGCAGAGGCCTGCCAATTTACTAAGTACTTCACTAYCCACAGGTCCTACTAATCCTCAGGGATCCAGATTTCACTGTTGCTTCTGGCCAAGCAGTGGTATCATGACAGTTTTCTAACAAATGCATGGATTTTTAATGGTAATGTTTAGCCCTAAAAGGGCAAAACTTCAGCTCTGCATCTCCTGGATGCTTTCTGACTCATAAATTTCTATTGAACAAGAAGACTTACAGAAAAAGAATTCAAAATTAATTTGTATGTGAAACACAATTCCTGGAACTGCTGGACCATGGAAATATCAGTGACAACAAGAAAAATCAGGAGAGTTTATTAAGACTGTGCTCAGCTTGCCCATGTTAGCTCTCCGTGCAACTCGTCTCAGGTGTACGTGCAGAACAGAAGTTGTCTTTTTCTGAACAACAACGTGCAGCAAATCAGAACTGCATGGCCTGGAGGTCAGATCAGGACAGATTTACTGCCTGCCAGCTGAGCGATGCACAAGTGTCAGCCCATTAAGCTGAAAGAGGATGGCTGTGGAAATTTTTAAGGCTTGGTTTCTGTATYTCTAACACCTGCACTCCCCATTAGTTATAAAATTTATGACAGAAAGTGCTGCTTCTGAAGATATTCTCTATCTCATAATATCTCTGTGCTAGATGAGCAGTTAAAAGTTCGAGAGTGAGACTTAATAGAAAATTATTAGGTTCTGCATAATTCTACCAGAASGAGATCATTTTACATCTTGTTCACAGGGCAATATATTTGCAGTGTACAATACCCAAAATTTGAAGTCTATCATCTGCTGTGGTGAAATATGCTGTAGCTTTTCATGAAAGTTTAGTGCAAATCATAAGGTATGAAACCCATCGTTCATCTCATCTTCTACATTTCTTCAACAATAGCTGCAGAGAAGTAGCTACAAAATTTAAAAAAAAAAAAAAAAAAGTGCCGGAAAAGATAAAAGAGCCTGCTTAATTCCAAAAGACTTGCTATTAATAGCTGAAAGACACTGGTTTAAATTATAGGGGTTTATGTCCCCACCCAAAACTTGGATCATTAAGTCAGTAGTGTTGCTAGTCATATAACTGTCCAGTCTTCCCTTTGTATCATGCAGCTGTGTATTGCACAGCCTAATTATTCATTGTCTAGAAATAATCAGCAATTGTCCCTTCTTGTTTGATTGAAGGCCTCTTTTATGCCAGGAGGAATATTAGTCCCTATTCCTCCTGCCACACAGCATTTGTTTTTTAACACTTTATTATRTCCCCTCTTGCTTGTTTAATTTCTCGAGGAAATCACTCTATTCTTTRCAATCTCTATTCATAGAGGAGGGTTTTATTTCATCTCCTAATCATTCCCATCATCATTCTTGTAGAAACCCCCCCCTCCCCGTTTCTCTGTGTCCTTCAATTATACTTCCTCCTCTCTTAGTAATTCTGCATAAACACATTACTTCTGACATCAGATGCTCTGTTGTCAATGCACAGCAGTATCCACTCTATTCACTCAAAACATTTATCAGATATTATGACCATCTGGCRCACTGGCCAGGCCATGTACAAGAGGAAAAATGGCTCTAAGAAGCAGCAAAAAATTATACAAAAAACAGGAACATCATCRTCACCCAACCACTTTAGCCACGCTCTCCCATTAAGATTGAAGTGACAGGCTGGGGGCTGCTCAGCCGTGTCTGATGCAATATATCAAGTGCACCTCCCTTGATTGTGCTGCTCAGTGTTGGCTCTAGAAAGGCTATGGTAGCACTGGGGGCTTTCAAATAACCTAAAATAAAGTGTGATGAAGAACTGACACATCCAGGGCAACCAAGACTGGCAGTTGTTGGACAGTTCCCTACACTTGGAGATACCCAATCCTCTTGCTGACTAGAACGGCGGAAATGCTTTATGATTTATCTTTGTGGATATTTTGATGGGTAGAAGTTTGGCCATTCTCACAARTGTCACATGAAAATGAGCATGGGCATATTTTGTCATTGCCAAAGTTTCCACAGCTCCATGTGGCTCCATCTATAATTTTGTCTAGCCCAATTTATAGTAGTTGTAAGAAAAGCTGAAGTAAGAAAAGTACTTTTTTTCGATGCAGACAGTGGCTGAATTGAGGCTGATTTCATACAAGCTTACAGAACTTCGAGTAAAAATAGGAAGAAAAAATATGTGCATATAAAATGCTATAAAAATTAAATTATTCTTCTTTCCCAACTTTTCAAGAAAAATGTAAATCATGAAAAGAATTTAAATAATCTTTGGTTTAATGACTATTTGAAATTTTCTAATTGGCCATATATAAAAAAGAGTTAAAAATGCTTTTAATTGTTTTTCTGCTGCTCCAAMAAAATGTAAAAAAAAAAAGTGCAAAATATTTTATTACTATACAAAAGATTCCAGAAAAATAAGGGTTTTTTTTGAAATATGCTTTTCATTCTCTTTTAAAATTTTTATTGTGTATAATTTTAGTTTAATTTTTCATGGTTAACAAAATTAATGAGAACCATTCAGATGAAATTGTTCATTTCCCATGCACAGTAACAAAATGTAGATTTTGATGGAAGTTTTTCGAAGAGTGAAATGTTGAATTCCAAGTGGTTATGACTTAATATTTATTTTGTTGTTTATATCTCCCTGTGTTCTTTTCTCTGTGATCTCATCAAACTTTATGCTTTTAAACACAACTCCTTCACATGTTAAAGTAAAAGCTTAGTTGAAAAAGACTCAATCCAAGCAAATTTTGCATCTTATAAAAGTTCCCATGACCACGTACTTCTGTAGACAATTGTTTTCATAAGAAATTCTTCTGACCTTCAAAAAGCAAAGAAGCGTCACAACAAAAACCTTATTTTATAGATTTCCCTCAGAAATGAAAAYGTGTTAAAATACTCTTTATACATTTAAATGCTATTTGGTAATATCCAACGGGCTTTTGAACCTTTCCATTGTAAAATCAAATCACATTCTATTTTATATCACTAAATTAATCCATTTTCCCTCAATAATTATCAAGGTTTTTTCATAGCATCACATATGAAAAGGACCTTTCTGTACCATTACATGAAAGTATAATTTCTTACTAATTTACATTTTCAGATTTTGTCTTTGTGTGATGCTCAAAATATTTTAAGAGCACTAAATGTAGTGAAAAGCACTTAATAGTTGGTGGCTTTCATTGTTTTGAATTGTGATAATTTCTACTGCCTTGCACCCGTATTTCCTTCTCTCCTGTCTTTGCCTAATTATGCTATAATTAATATCTTCTAATAAGTAGAGTTCTATGCAGGTAGAGGAGTCTTCGTAATATAGATTAAGGCTGGCCCAAGTAAAACAATAAAACAATCTTCTTCCACAGAGTTCAGAAAGTTTGAAATTCAGTCTGTAAATGTAAGGAATTCAGTCAGAATAGTCTGCCCACCTACATCATAGATTTTAGTTTAGAAGTTCTTGATAGACATATCCCTGAAAAAGGGATCTAGCTTGATCTAAAATCAACCTCAARATTCAAGGGACAGAGAAGGGACCATCTCTGACTAAGTTATTTTCCTCTTTAATTGTCTTTAGTATTACATTACTCAGATGTATTCATCATTTGAATATTTTTCAGCTTCAAAATTTGAATATTTCTGCCTTTGGGGATTATTTTTCTTTTATTTTTATACATTGAAGACTCTTTACTATAGGATAAGAAAGTGTATCGCCGGAAAGAAATTTATGAATGTTATAAATTTATATCTATTTCTCTCTAATTTTGCTAAATATTTACCCTACATASTGATATACATAACTTGCCAACTAGGAACCACCTTATCTAAGGCRCAGACTTCCATGCTTTCCTTAGATGAGTGTTTGAGTCTTAAGGGATTCAGTTGCCCATATGTTAGCCTGGTGCTTTTTATGATTGTTATAGTCCATGTGAGAAAATATTTCCCTGGGAAAATAAATAAATTAACCAAGCCTATGAAATCCTTTTAATCCGGAAGGAGCACAGAGAGCACCTAAATCAATTTTTCATTTTAGAAATAACTTAATAGAAAATAAGCTTTATGATAATGTTTATGAACTCAGGCCTACACCCAGAGAAAGACAGCACCAAAAATTTAGCACACTCTTTACTATAAATTATGAATTGTAGAATCAAGCATCCACTGAGGTTGGGAAAGGTCCTTAAGATGATTGAATCCCATCATTAACCCAGCACTGCCATGTTCACACACACCAACTGGCTGCAACTACATTCACCACTCCTCTCTGGGCCTGTACAGTTTTTTACCCATCAAAGAATGAGCCTGTTGAGTTTCTCCAACACTGAGCAGCCAGTTTGTCCAGCAGAGTGCTGTAGAAAATGATGCCAAAAGCATTACTAAAGTCCAGGCAGACAACAACCGCAGCCTTTCCTCTGGTTATCTCGTTTAGCTTAAGTCTGTTCTTGATTTTTGTAAAGCTTAGGCTCCARTTTTAATTCCATTTTAATGGATTTAGATCAGAGTAAGGATGGACAGGTGACCATTAATACTGATTAGGATATTGTCCTGGTATGGTAAAAACACATAACTTTTTATTTCTCCAGGCCCATAATGCACATGAACCATATTTCTAAGCTCTTTGGTAAATGCCTTGAACTCCACCTCATGATTGGTCCTTTGTCACTATTGTAAAATGAATGGCAAGAATTCATTGTACTTAAAAATAAATTGACTTTAAGCTGAAAGAGGTTAGCGATTGTGAGTGGCTGTCTCATAAGGGGTCTCAAATCTAGTATAAGGGAAGAAATATCCAATGCTTAAACCTTTCCAAATACCTGATTTAGTTGAGCTGGTTGTTGGAAATCCAAATTTTTTGGCCTTTAACTTCCTCCATGTGCTGTTYCAGGGACTAGTGTTGCCAAACGAAGGGATAAGAATTTAATGTTTGAACCAGAGTTTAAAATCTAGTATGATGGTCCTCTGGGACACCATAAAAATTTTGTGGACCAAATCTACTATGTGAAGTAGAAACTCAAACTACAGTTTCAAAAAATAAATTAAGGAACAGCTAACAACCTCTACTCTCTTACCTTCTTTCATATTACCAGCCAGATTTGGGCTACAGATTAATTGTAAGATCTCAAAACAATTTATTTCATCCCTTTTTTTTTTTGCCTAGTACTGCTCTTTTTCTACCTGCACTTCCACTGGTAACTATCACTATGGGGCCCTCAGTCCATGTTCTACTCTCTTTTAGAGTGACATTGGAAATAATTAAGGTTTTAGAGAGGGATAGGGTTGAGTTTCGTAGGTGACATTTTTCTGAAAGGAAAATATAGCAGTAGCAAAGTCCTGTTCTCATACAAGATTCACTAATCATAAGAAACCAGGTTTTGTCAYATATATCCATAAATATAATCATATRGTATATAAATAGAATTGTTTTTAAATAGAATAGCTGTCAAAGTCTTCATTCAGGCTTAATCAGCAGCTCTTTAACAGAAAAGGCTGATTGAAAGGGAAAGTCAGCAGCAATTTAACACGAGGACTAATAACACTTCAGTTTCATTCCTTTTAAGCTAGAGGAAGTCATTTSACATAGATGTCACTAAGAAGGGTAAAACATAAATACTGATGTTTTGCAGACGTYGCAGGAACAGAAAATAAAAAAGGTGCAGGTAGATTATAATACTGGTGCAAAATATATCATCTATGTGATTACCAAGGGGATATTTATGGTCCAAGGGAGAGAAAATATGYTCTCTCTCAATGCCCCTCCACCAATAAATTGAAATGACAGAAATAAGAAAACTATGTTAAAAAAAACCTTCAAAATTTGAAAATGTAAAGAACTGTTGCGATGGTGCAAGCATATAAAAMTGTTATATAAAATTCAATATATTGATACTAAAAACTGTGTGTGTGTGTGTTTGTGTGTAATGCAGAGCCTGGAGAAGATTCATTGACTTGTATATGGTAATCAGCAGCCCCTAGCAGCAGTTTCAAAGGTTAATCTGCCTTCATTTATACCTCTTTAGCTGATYTGTCATTTTCAGACTTAAAATAGGAGCAAGACAAAACAGGAGTACTGTGTTAGGTGAGAATTTCTGAAGCCACTTTCTGGCAGAAGAACTGATTGAGCCCTGTTGAGGGAATAGATTGCACAAGCCTGGGCAACACTGGTGCCACAAAGGCTGGTGGAGGGGCTTATCAGCATTTATCTTCTRTAGATGTTGAGAAACTACAGATCTTCTGGGACGGTTCAGATATAAAAGCAGCTCTARTGTTGTGTCCTAGGGTGAAGTATCAGTGGGGTTAACTCCTGAATTTCTTAGTGTAAAGACTTTGAGGGGTGATTTCCATCACGAAATGCATTGGTTTTTCCATCCCAAAGCTCTGAAAACCACCAGGAGATTTTCTKCTGCCTATCAGAGGGAAAGAAATTGTCACTCAGCCTAGGATTAACCTGAATGRTATGAAGTTTTTTCTGCTTTTATGAATACTGGCTATGCACTGTAACTAATTTTTTCCATTATTTAATAAGAAATKAATAATTTCGTAATGATATTTGGTGCTTGCATAATTAAAAACATTGACGTGTTATAAAACTCCCAATCCTTAAGATCCTTAACGAGTCAAGTTTCATCAAAACCGATCAATTTCATTAGTTCTAAAAGTTTACACTTAATATTTTGAGCTTGACAAAACCKTGACTGAATTACAGGTTGACTTCTGGACAAGATTGTTCACCTTCCTGTCWGAATAATGAGGTGGTTTGTTTTTAGTTTCTCAAGACTTAGATCCACAGTCTACATTTTCAGAGGGCCTTTTTTTCATGTCTTTGCCAGAATGCTGTCACGTGCCTGGCAACTCTGGGAACTTTGAAGACATGCCACCTATCAGACTCCTCATTTTTTGATTTCAGTAATGCTTGTTGTCTTGGTATCCCCAAATGGCCACTGGCAAAAAGTCTGTAAACTCTAAAACTAGCCTAGCTATCATCCTGATAACTATAAAACCTTGAACRTACAAGAGGTAATGAAAGCAATTGCCATTATTGAGAATTTCCCTAGTAAGTGTACCAAGAACCTGAAACAAATTTAATTAATTTAGAAGATACTGTACAGCTGAGAATGCACATCTTCAGAATTTCCATACTTTCTCAACCATTTTGTTTTGATTGTTGCAGAACTTTACATGTTTTTGTGGTTAGAATAAAAGGAAAAAAAAAAAAAAACACTTTACCAAAATATTAAACTGAAAATAATGAATTACAGTTCTTAAGGGAATTTCCTCCTGGCCTGTACTGACCTGTTTTCTTACTTGATTTCTTTTTTCCCTGAGAATAGGCGGGTGGCGGGGAGGATTTTCAATTTTCTTCACTCTYCCTTTGAAACTGTGTTTTCTCACTTATCTTAGTTTTATATAATATAATTTTGTAAGTGTTGGGTAGATGAAGAAAACACAGTTTTCTTTCTCCCTCATTAATTGCTTTATCTTTGTAATACTGTCAATCCTTCCTGAAGAACAAGGAAAAGAGCAAACTCCTTTTTAAATGTACTCTGCATCATTGCTGTGCTACTAATGACTGGAAAAAGATAAATTAGTCAAACTCAGAATAGGATGGTGCTTAGGAAGTCAGAACCCAAGATAAAAGATATCTTGTAGAGAGAATTACTCTGGACTATTGGCTTATTGTCTTATAACAGGCTTGAATCATTATACTCTTCCTTACTAGACTGTTTCTGCTGATCAAACACTAGATGTTGGGTACTGAAGCACTATCCCTGCGTGCTTTAAACTTTTTTGAGTTCTTATTACATGGCTGATATTGTTCTGTGAGTGCTGGCTGCTCCATCAGGGTTTACTTGTCCTTGGTTTTTAGGAGCTCCTCCTGATTTTTTTTTCCTGGATGCCATGAAAAAAAAAACAAAAAACCCACCAACATAACAGACAAATAAAAGCACAAGCTGATAATTTTATTCACTTTAACACTATGGCAGCATATACTGGTAAAACCATATATAAAATTATTTTCAATATAGAAACACCTATAGCTTTTMATTTCAGTGCTTTTGATGCTTTTCATCACTTGGGTATTATGTATGTACTGTGGTGACAGTCTTCGTCACTACTTAGCGTGAGATTCATGTGATGAAATTTAGGCAGCTACTATCCATGCTAATCACTATATATTCCCTTTAAAATAAATAAAGGCAGCTCATGTGAATGACTACCTCAAGCCAGTCACCCTCAGCATGTGATTGTCCCACRTGTAGGTGTCTGTAAGGCTGATGCTTAAAATTAGACAAGAAAAATCCCAGCCTGGCTTTCTGTGGTAGGGRAAAGATTTACAAAATGAAATGGAAGCAGCATCCACCAGAACACAGAAATGAGAATGCCCCTAACAAGAGATTTATCTGGATATTTACATATACTCATTTTGAGCTTCCTACTTCTGCCTTTCCTTTTTATACATATCCTAAGAAACCTGCAGTAATAATGATGACAGTTTATCTTCCTTTGTGTCTTCAATATAATTTTAATCTCCTTTATTAAGATTGAAGTCTGTTTACCTTCTGCTTCCAAGATTACACCATGATGTTGTTTATTTTATATTCAAAGGAATTTTTACTTACCTAAGAAGTATAAAAAGAAAATGCTGATATAATCTTTGAATTATTAATATATAATCATACAATTTTTTAGGTCAAAAAAGCCCTTTAGGATCACTGAGTCCAACTGTTAACCCAGAACTGCCAAGCCCACTACTAAGCCCATTCCCTAAGAACTACACAAACATGGCTTTCAAGTACCTCCAGATATGTGACTCCATCACTGCCTTGGCAGCCTGCCCCAGTGAAGAAATTTTTCCTAATGTCCAATCTAAACCTCCCCTGGCACAGCTCCAGTCCTCAGTTGCTCCTCATGATGTTCATGCTCCAGACCCTTYACCAGCTTCATGGCCCTTCTCTGGACACACTCCAGCCCACTCATGAGGGGCSCAGAACGGGACACAGGATTTGAGGTGTGGCCTCACCAGTGCTGAGTACAGGGGSACAATCCCTGCCCTGGTCCTGCTGGCCACACCATTGCTGATCCAGGCCAGGATGCTACTGGCCTTCTTGGCCACCTGGGCACACACTAGCTCATGTTGTTTTTAACCAACACCCCCAGGTCCTTTTCTGCTGGGCCACTCTCCAACCACTTTGACCCCAGCCTGCATGGGGCTGTTGTGACCCAAAAGCTGGACCCAACACTTGCACAGTTCACCCTCATACAATTGGCCTCAGCYCATCAATCATGCCTATACTGCTGTCACAACAACAAAAAGTTTACCTCTCTACCTGTTTCTAGTACAATTTTCTTTCTACAGTTCAGGTAACTCTTTTCCTTTCAATACTGAGTCAATACTTTCTTCTGCACTTAAATAGACAAATTTGGGAATGAATAGAATTGTTTTGTTCATCTGTCTTTTTCAGGAAGTTTCCTGGTTAGCATACAAAAGCAGATAGAGTTTGAGCTTTTTGTGAAAGTTACACCATTTCTCCCTGACCATTCTGTAATGCATTAAGCTCTGCTTTGTCAGATATCAGACCTTGCACAGATTGACAAACTATTTGGTGAGGTAAAAGTTACAGGGAAAACTAGGATGTTTCACTACATCATACCTGGTAGAAAGTAAAATGAGCTTTCAGTTAGGAAAAAAACCCTTTAGGCTTGAAATGCACCTGGCAACTTCTAAAGCTTTGTATAGGGTTATTTACCTGTATTYAAAGTTGTCATTATAAACTCTGTTCTTATTTTCTTGGTTATTTTGATGCCACATGTATTTTTGTGTTCAGTTTCCTTTTATTTGCTTTTAGTAGGACCCTTACAAGTTCTCTTTGATTTTGCTGTCTTCTTTGGSTCTTAGCGTATGGTTTGCATGTCAAGTAGTAGGTCATACAGACAGCATGCTTAGCTTCCAGGGAGACTTGAGATGCTATTTTAGTCAAGTGGAATACAGTTTATATGACTTGACTTTAGATCTTATGGTTCTTCTTGTTTTATGATAGAAAGCTGGGCAGATGATTCATTTCCCAAAAGTGATTTTACCTTCCTTTCACTCCAAAGTGATCTAAAGTTTGGTGCCTCAAACATGAATGTCTGGTRAGAGATAAAGCTCCAGATACTAAATTAGATGTCTCCAAGTAAGCTAAGTATCAACTCCAAAATGCAAAATGACCAATTAAATTTCCTTAAGGTGTCCAGAAAATCYATATGGAGTTGTCAGAAATGTTGAAGAGACGAAGATTTAGACTTTGCAGAGAGGCACTTGCATGCTGGATGGGAGCTTCCAAGACAACCTAATTGGTACCAAACATGCATTTTGTCATGAAATATAGTCAGTACCATCAAAAGGATAATTCAACTCAGCTTACAGAAGATATCTGGTGGAAATCACATCCTAAATATACATATAAATATGCCTAATACTTTTGAGATTCTTAATGATTTGGTCTTGTTGTCCCTGTGCCATCTCCTTGTGGATGTCTGATATCCTGGGGCATTATAAGCCCACCTATGTGTGTGTAAMTAAGTCCTGTGCTGGACTATCACCAGATCTCGACATTTCAAATGTAATCAAATCCCTAAAAATAGGCGAATTAGTCTTGCTTTCTAATCTCTTTCTCTCTCATTCCACTCTTCTGTAAAATGACACCGAGAACAGTGGCATCAGGATGGTTTCTTAAAAATGTTAAAATGCTGTTATAACTTCATTAAAATAATTTCATGAAATCTGTGCATGTAAGCAGTTTGTGCTGGCTGAGGAACCAATCCAGTAGTTGTAAAGTGCTTTGAAACTGCTCAGTAATGAGCACTCTAAAACTGCACAGTAATATCTTCTAATAGATTTTCCTTAATTACCCCCTAAAACTAGAGTTAGATCTTCCCCCCATCCCCCAAAGAATATCCATGCAAAGAGAAATATTTTAACTGATTTTGCCATTTAAACATAAAATATGCTCTGTTCTCTCAATCAAGAGAAAGTTCCTCGTCCACTGAATTTGCTCTGTCCCTGCATTCCAACCGCAGTGTGTACAACAGTTATCATGCAATGGAATCTGAAGAAATTCCTGAGACATTAAATCATAAGACAGCGGCATGTTCAACTTACCCTTAGCAGACATGATGGCACTTCTCTAGATGGAGGGAGAGATRTATTATGGGTAAGCCACATGAGATGTTTAAAGATTTTGTCAGGGCTATATTACACATGCAGGAGAACAAAAAAATAGAAATTCCAAAGTACTAAAAAGAAAGCCGTATTTAAATTTGCCATTTAGCTGTCAAAATACGTCCCACTGATTGTGCTACCAGTCAACAGAATGCATATTTTGTACATATCATGCATGAAAAGCAAAATACTTTGAAATATATCACAGACCTACAGCGCAGGCATATTTCCTCTGGAAGCAGATGAGTGCCATTTAACCAGAGCTCAGTTAATGACTTCTGTCATTGTGCAAATCAATGAGGCCTCTACAATAGTTCATTTTATTTATTTTCCCTTTTGAACATGAGCAAGTATAATTGTGTTCTTTAATTAAACCAATTTTAATTATATTTTGCATGCTTAAATGCGACATTTTTGTACAATGACATACAGCCCTAGACATGCAAATAATACTTACTAGTAGAACAAACATCATGTTCATTCTTCTGTTCCTTTTAGCTGTCTTCCAAAAAAAGGCATTTTATTTGCTTGAGCTGCTGAAGGTCCTTCTAGCCAGCAGTAAGCATTCATTTCAATAGAAAAGTAATTGATGGTAATAATAGCCCAAAGAAAAATTATTCTTGCCAAGAGGAGATTTATTTCTGTATGAGGRAGTAAGGCATTATAGCTATAATACTACCTATATAATGACTCCCAGGCACTTGGCCTAAGATTGTATGAAACTCCAAACAGCTGRGACAGCACAGCAAGGTCTTCATTCTAAAGTACCTTCTTAATGGCATATCAGAAGATAGAGAACAGTCTTGTGAGCATCTTCACCAAATGTCATGCTGCATCAGATATAATATTTTTCTTCTTTGTTTCCACTTACAACCACGTATTATATTTTTAAGAAAATTGTGCTTTCCTTGATGGAAGTAACATTTTATTTTTAACGTAATCTTTCAAAATCTTCCTCTGTCCTGCTGATGTTAACTCTTAGAACAACATAATCACAGTAAACAAACTTGTCCTGTCTCTTGTTTATTATSAGCATTTGAGGGTCTGTATATTATTTTTTCTCTCCAGTTTTATTGATTTTTTAATAAAGATATAATAAAACTGTGGAATTCTGGATTAAATGCTAGCCTGTATGTAATGAATAATTATTACATCAATTTTCAAAGGAAAGAAAATACATTATGTTAATGGCATAATGTTAAATGATTAAATTTGATATAGTTAATTCAGACAGCTAGTTCTCACACTTCTCACTATCTCCCTGCTCTCCAAAGTGATACACTCCTTAGCTGTGAACAACAGTGGTCTTCAAGTTTTGTTTCAAAGTCACCTACCTTTATTGACATTGCTTTTCTTTTTATAGACAACACYTTCACCTTAACCTTCAAAAATTCACTGTAAGTGTTGCAAGTGAGCTCGCCATGTAAAATTTAAAAAAAMCCCMAAAWWMMAARAGTGTCCACTCCCCCCAACCCCCAAACAAATAACCTCCCACTAGTTCATTTTTTTCACTGTACTATAGTTTTTTATGCGTTATGTTACCTGTGTTACTGGATTAATCAGATATTATAATCTTGTGTATATCTGATTTTAATTGATCTGGAGAGATGCTAGTCCTGTTATATATGGGTCATGGCCTGCTAAACCCCAAGCAGAACCTACAAAGGGCATGATGTATTTCCAAACTTGAAAGATTTGTAAAAACACATTTTAGCAAGGCCACAAGATACAAACCAAGTGCCAGAAYCATCAGAGGAAACATTAAGACTTCTACATATATTAATTACTTGAGTTTACCAATTTTAAACATATTGGGTTGCTTTTTTTTTCCTTTCTTTTAAACATATTTTTTTCAAACATATTTAGGGTTTTTTTCCTTTCTTTTATTTGCTTTACACCATTTTTTAGGTGTTTTTGAAATTAACAGGTTAACATATGCTACATGCGAACTGTTTAATACGTAAAGAACATTTTAATTTTATTGAAATAGAGAAAAAAACTTCAGTATCATTTTTGCATCATAATGCTTTGGTTTGAATTTTGAGTTGGGTTTAAGAACTTCAGTAACATMATTTAAATTCATCAAGCACTTTCAATAGCATATTCATGCCAAACTTCATTTTCTGTTACAGAAGCACATTTGGAAAAAACTGTATGATACAAATATAAGCAACTCTGATGAAAACATGCAATAAACCCTGAATTTTACTGTGACTGAATGGAGAATGACTTATATATTCATGCTGAACATGACTTGAGTTTTTCACTTACAACTACTATGATTCCTCTGGCTTACAGTGCCTTTCCTCTGGCCTGACCTCTCCCCAAACCACAAATCACTTGAGAAGCATTCTGGGGAAGGAATTGCTACTTGATTACCCTATTTTTCCAATTCTTCACCACATCTTCACTTTTCATTATCGTTTGAAACAGAATACAGGACTAGGCAGAATTTTGATCGTACCTAGAAAGGCCATTTATGGGAAATCAAAAGACTGTCTCATATCCCTGAAGTGAAATTAATTTTCAAATTATTTTAAGGATATTATTAACTGAGAGCATTGTGGCATTATCTGTCCTGCAGTTCTCTACATCTCACATTAACAAACTATGACCTCTTCTGACARCATTGTCAAGTGTTCATCTATTCACCCCTGGAAAAGAATATTGCTACCTAGAGTTACATCCTCAATCTGTGCAAATTGTCATGGCTCATGAAATTAGTGCAACTATAGTAATTTATACCTGCTGAGCATCTGGTCCCTGGAGAGTACTAGGGAAAAGAAAGAAAAAAAAACGTTAAAAATCTTCACTAATGTCTCACATCTAATTTAGATTCTCATTTAGACCTTCTTGGCCAGCTTCTCTTCCAGTGCTAGTTCCCTGAAATTAATGGAATTACTCCTGCAGGGAGTTTGACCTGCTATTTTTGGACCAGAAATTCTTATTTTCCAAGAGAACAAAACATACTCCTCACCACTGAACACTGGAAGGCTTTTGAATTTATGGCAARTTTCAGTCAGGACTAAATAACCTGGTGATAAAGGCATGACTGGCTAKTGTTCAAACTTAATCATAGGGCAGACCAATGGCTCAGCTTTCCTGTTTCATGCTGAAAGTGGCATGTTGCAGACAGGGGAGACTTCCAAGCTGGCTCCTTCACCAACAAGAAGATCTTCCATGGGTTYAGTTCTAATTCTGAGAATAGAACAAATTAAAGGATGTCAGAAGTCAGCTGCCTCTAGCATTGCTCTACACATACTAGACACTGCCACTTTTCTCCTGTGATAATTGTCAGGGTTTCCATTGAGATTCAAGCATTTATTTAATTCACTGAAGAGAAGTTCCATATAGGTAATGTTGAGTGCATGAAACAGGCCTGGTAAAACAAAGTCGGACATCAACACTGGTCATCAAAGGAAGAGACATACTAGATTCCAGTGAGACAAGTTATTTATATAACATGAAGTTTCTTAGAAGCTCACAGCAAGATGTCAGAGAGACCTTACATGAGTAAAATGACATTTACATGGAGTTTTAAGACTTAAATCAAGGGAGAAGGGATTTGCAGTCACAGATCTAACTGCAAGTTATTTGACCTTCTGGATTCGATTGAATTTTATTAATCATAATTTATGTTCATGTTACAGGCATTTCCTCATGATTTCTTAATACAGTTATCTCCTTCTGCTGAACACTAATATCTGGTTAAACTCTTGTGAATGCATGCTAGACCCACAATACTTCTTTTTCCCAGCTGTTTAGCTGTGATAGAGGGATTTTAGTGTTTTATTTAGGCAGGCCAGGACAGGGTCTGCATTGCTGTTATATGCTGATTTCTTTTACACTTTAAATGAAAAATGACTTTTAGGCAATTGTCAATGTGTGTGTGTGAAAAGCGTTTCCACCTTTCACAGAAATAATACAAAAAAAAAAAAATTCCTTTTAAAAATTTTTAAGATTGGGAAGAATGTCTCCCTTCCTCTCCTGTTCCTCACTTTCTGCTATGGAAAAGTTCCATTGACCTAGAAATCAAGACTGACAAGCAAAACCACTGCAGTTAAGTAAAAAATGACTGCAAGGCTGAAACTTGTTTATTTTGCAAAAATTATCCTGCTGCTAGCTTTCTTTCTACAAGTTTAAAAGAAATAATTAATTCAGAGACACAGCTTGTTGTGACTCAGCCCAGTCAGCTGGTATGTTCTGATACTTTTGAGAGTCTTTGTTCTGTTGTTGATAAATAACATTAATCACTTTTGATTTGTCAAATAATTTCAAGACTGAGGAAATCCTGAAATGTTATTTCTTTCAGACCTTTCATTTCTCTCTATGTGACTTTCCAATACATCCGGGTTTCAAAAGCTTTTTACGCTCTTCACACCACTTTCAGTATCATATCTCAAAATGTGAGAGCTGCCAGATCCTCCTGAGGAGCCCCTGAGAGGTTCAGGACACTGATGAGGGTTCTCTGGGTCTTTGTCTGTCCTCTGAGTTCTCTTTCAGTAGTACCAGAGGAAAAAAAAAGTTAATATAATGAAAGACATTGAAAGGTTGATAAGGAATTCTTCATATTCTCCATTTAAATTAGAATGTTATTAAATTTTAAGAAGAACAAATCAAATGTAGTTACTTGTTGGATGCTGCATAATTAAATTATGCAGCTGGGGAAACTAAGAACATAAATAGGTTCCAGATGAATTAGAAAATTTTTGGAAGATACATCCATCAGAGACTATTAAATATGATGATGATCTAAGCTCAAACTTTGTCATAGAATCTCACAAACTGCTGCAGGCTGGAGAAATATGCTGAAAAAATAATCCATCTGCCTATGTTTTTCTTATCTTTTTATGGGAATATTACTACTCAGTGCTGTTGATCATCTGACTTGTTGAGGTTTTTATTATATTTTTAGGTAAAAAGATCAGAATGTAATCTGAGTCAAACAACATAAACATACACTTAAAGAAGTGTGTGTTTCTCTTAGTTCAAGAAGAGAACAAGAAAAGAAAGCAATTCATACTGAATATTGCTACACTGCAAAAAATATCAGAAAGGGTGGAAAAGATTTCAGAAAAAATGGCTTTTATTGATTCATGATTAAATCTTAATATGAATTTAAATTTCAGATGCACAAGCCTGTTTTTTGTTTRTCAAGATTTCCAACTTATTCCAAACATTAAGTATTTAAAAAAATATTTAAGGCCAAGCTCTTTTCCTAATTATGTTGCTAATTGCTGAAAATTGCCTTGCTTCATCATAAGTATTACTACACATCTTTGCAGTATTTTTTTTAATGTCAAACTTTKTATTGACTTAATAGAATATAACTTACATGAGAAATACAATGTTAATTATATGTCTTTAGTTTAACCKGAAAACCTCCAGAAGAACATCAGAAAAACACAAACGTTTGACACAGAGAAGAGGAGAAAACCTAAAGAGACTTAATAGATGCTATAAATAACTGGATGCATCACAAAATCTTGTAAGGATGTTGATTATTGCAACACTGAAAAAAATATTGCAAATCTTTAACTCAGGCTAAAAGTGTAAGGACAATTTGGATTAAGGAAATGTAAATTATGTACATACTGAACACAGAAAACAGAGAAAAATCKAACCTAATTTCCAAATATCCCTCGCAAAAAAAGTGGTAATTACATTCCAGTTGATTTTGGTAATGAATATCCATATATATGTGTGTGTGTGTGTGTTTTGAGTTAACACATATTAAAAATATTTGTTCATAATGCTTCAGTTCTCATTGATTGCATAAAAAAAAGAAGAGAAGAAAAGAAAGGGCATAAGTGGCAAATGAGAGGCAAAAAAGTCTTAATTTCTTAGTGACACCTAATATTTAGCCTTTATAAACAAAAATCCATGCTGCAGAAATGATTATGATAATTAGCTTCTTTATGTAAAATATTTAGTTGTCTGGTTTTTTAGAGAAGATTGACACAATAGCAGTAGATAATATTTGGTCTAGTATTTTAATAATCACATTTATCTTAGTCTAGTTTGTTTTCCTATCACAGGCATAAGTAGGATTTTGTTCAGTGGTGTTCTTACATGGGAGCTGAATTTAATTACTGAGTTGCTTTTGTAAACTAAGCAAATAAATTATTGTGACCTCCCGTTTGAGAGGGAGGGTTGTAAAATTTTTGACCCTCCATGTTACATCTATTTTGTTTGTTCAGTGTGTAGTAAATAAGCAAGAAATATGCTACAACTGGAATAGTGGACAAGTAATATGTTGTCTTTTATCTATGTTCCCAAGCTACCTTTAATTCCTAGGTAATGCCCCACTTTCAAAGGAGACTAGCAATTATCTTCGACCCTGAAAGTCTGACCTACTCTTGTGCAACACRGTGAATCCTGTCTTAAGCCATTACCCAAGAGACCAATAAAAATTGGTCACCTACTACATATGACCTTTAGCTAAATCCATAGAAGACTGCAGTGGAAATCTTGGGAACTACATTAAAGTAATTGTTTAAGGTGGGATTATCTTCCAGAGGCAGGATGGGATACRAATAAGGTTTATCTTGTTTCATTTAAAATAAAATACTGCCAACAGTGTATTTTTTAATAGGTGTTCTTTATTGGSAATGCTAAGTTCTTTTCCCAGTGCACAGCCAAGCTGCTGGCAGAGACCCACAGGTTAACTAAARAAGCCCATTGCTGTTCTGATATTACTGATGATGCTATCAATGCTTTAGGTAGACTACAAAGGAGAATTGCWACTTGTTCCTGGGCCGGTCTCACAGCAGTCTTGTCTCCTCTGGCAAGAAGCAGATTGGTTGTTAAAATTTCAAAAAGCTTAATTTACACTGTGGCAAAAACAAATTAAAGAGAAGAAGAAAAAAAAAAMCCCTATCTATGACTTATACACCTTCTTCTTTTTGTCAGGACCAAGTTAAGGACATGATCCAAAATTGAAAACTCCTTGAGAATACYTCTAGTGATTAAAATTAATACAAGAACAGTGTTGGTTTTAAGAAATCACATAATTGTTATGAGACAATCTTACTTTCATGCATGCAGAGACTGAACTACAAATACAAATTATTTCTGGGGAAAAGACCTTTGAGTGATACGTGTAGGATTTTCAGAAACAAACCTGAGTACTATACCATGAACCTGTGGATGTGAGAGCCAGTTGGACTTATATCATTCATTCCCATCATATTTTTTTGGTCACAAAAGAATGTGTTSCACTACTTTTTGGCTTGGAAGAAATAGACCTTTCATTGGAAAGTGTTAAAGGAGAGAAATGATAGCAACAGGAAAAAAATCAGGGCAGCAGAGGAAATAAGAAAAGAGACTAGAAGAATAGAAGAAAATGGAAAATGAGGAGGAAATTATGGCAGAGCTGCTCATGCAAGTTCAAAGGTGTGAGTTCAGAGATGTGTAGAGTTTGACTGTAATGAAGTAAAGAAATGGAAAGCCAGAGAAGAAAACTGACTCAATAAATCATCAAAGTACTGATACCCTGGTTGATGACAGCAAATCTAAAATAGATGTTAAAAAGTAAATGAGCAGTTAGTTCATCTCCTAAGAAGGAAGGTGGCTCCTGGAGTGAGAGGGCAAAGATATTATCAAGAGTGTTTGSCAGAGGTGAGATGGGAAGGTCCTTTCACATGTCTGCACTAAGGCATATAAAGGTAGAAATGGAAAAGAGATTCTGCTATTGATGAATCCTTTCAACATTTAGAAGGAGAGATAACTGGGGAGATGAATTGTTTCTTGGCATTGTAGTCCCATCAGTGCAAGATTTTTGAAAACATGCTGGTTTCAGACTTGCAGGCGGTGCCTTTAACCTGTGGATTTCTCCAGGGGTGATCTCAAAATTGGAAGATGAAATAAAATATGTTTTATCATCAGGTTTTTTGTCAGTTTTTTAGATTCAATTATTTGGTTCATCATTTTTTTATGTAAGAAAAAAACCTGGAAAATTCCAAGAGAAATAAAAAAAAAAAAAATTGCTGAAAACTAAGTGTAGCTCCTAAATACAACCCATGCACTATTTTGCTGCCTCATATTTAAATTTCAAGCTCTTAATGTCAGGGGAATTAACGGCTAAAGATATCACAAGGCGTATGCTGAATACATTATAGATGTAAGAGGATTATTCTGATCAACCAGATGGAAATGCATATTTCATCACACTACTACAGCTTTAACTCTGGCCCAAAATAAACAATGTTTTTCCATCAGTGATTTCAGTATGTAAACAGAACATAGCACACAACCCTCCTGAAAAAAGAAACAGTTTTGGCTGAGATTTTCAAAAGCAGTTAGTGGAGCTGAACCACGCTGTGACTCCCTGAGCTTTGTAAACTCCTTCCTAAAACCCTAATCTTTGTACACAGCTGAAATGTCTAAAAGAAGAGGCAGCTGTGAAATGTATCAGTTCATAACACTGCTTTTCTCTTAAAATCTCTAGTCCCACTTCAGCTGAGCCTGGCAGTTTGTACAAACTGATACAGTATTACCCTTTTGTTTTCACCTGTTGAGGTAGACCTAACATTTGAATGTGTGAGGCATACAAAAAGTTCCTTGAGTGAGGACTGAGGTGCTCTATCTGGTTGCTCAAGGTAACCCTTATTTAATATTACTAATTGTGCCTGATTCTGTACTGTTATTCTCTTTTCTAAATGGTAATTTGCTTTGTCTCTGGTAAGATGATAGAACATAAAATTGTAAAGGAAAAGACATTTTAAAGAAAAGTTGGATAGAACAGCTTCAAATAACTTCTTAATTAGTATATGATCTTACAAAAATACATGTTATTAAGGCTTGRAGAGCCATTTTGCAATGGATATAATAAATTTTGTACCACCTTTTATTAAATTCATCTAGCTTTTACCAGGCTCATAAGAAAATTGATAGAAACTAGTTTGGACTTCTTTTCCAAATGCCACTTTCTCCTGCACATCTTTGTCTGTTTAACCAATCCAAGACCCATGAGCCATTAGGATGGATATTATGATTTTCATAAAGAATTTTTATTWAAAAAAATTAAAAGTGAAGAATCAATCTGTATTGAAGACCTTTTCACACCTATGGTTTCATCAGTTGGAATTTGTTTACTGTCTTTTCCATTGTCAGCAAAAGGAGCCTCACTCACACTCAGCACCTTTAGTTACTCTGAAGTTACTTTAAATGCCATCATCTCAGAGCTGTTAGCTTACTTCCAGACTTATTCACAAAGGCTTGCAAGAGAATTCCAAAACAGGAATAGACTATCTTCTTCCTAGTTTAATGAAGTGGGATTATTCAGCTGTTCTGGTTGAAAGTCAGGCCACCTACACTGGTGATACAAAGCTTATCATCCGACACGGGGCTGTTGAACAGATTTGGGGAAATCTCCRCCTGTGTTCAGTAATAGCTTTTTGATTATTCAGGTCCAACTGTAACAAAGTCATTGCATTTGATGCAATGTTACTTAAATTTGATGTTGATGTTACTGCTTCCCGGCTCCTGTGGGTTTTTAAAACTGTTCCCAGAGCAAATGAGAGAGGAAAGTGTGTGTTGAAGTCACTCTTCTGGCTCTGCTAGAAAAGAACACGCTTGCAATTTACTATAATGAAGGAAAAATATTCTGTACACAGTGGTCTAATTAAAAAGCTAGAAAAATACTTTGCCAAGGCTTCTTCATAAACATGTGGGTGAGGATAAGAATGAGAGGGGGAAGACAAAAGTTAGTTCTTGGATTAACATTCAGAAATGTAGCAATTTTGTGCAGCACTAAAGTAATTATTATCTGTGATGTTAAAAACAGCGCATGGTATTAATTAGCTATATTTTAATAATACAGTAATAATAACTACTTACATTCTTGCAGCCACTTGAACTAATGACTGTATACAGAACTCACTTTTCTTAGGAAAACTACCATCATTGTGGATGAGATAAATGGTTTGTCTAATGAAGTAACATTCCTACTGTCATGACCACTGGCAGTTAAATTCAGAGGCAAGTACCAAACCACCATAGCAGACAACTTCAGATTTCCAGTTCAGTACATATATCAAAGAGATTCACTGCTATCTTGAAGATAAGCCTGGCTGTCCTTTAATCTTTATGCACTTTTGGGATGTAAATGCTCTTTTATTCTCATTTTTCAGGATCAGGTAACACCCCAAGTGACACTTTATGGCAGGTAGTGTTACAGTCTGCTTCATAAACCAAACTACTCTCTGAAAGAATTTGGAGAAGTACATGTTAACTGAGTGCTGATGCTTCTGGCCAGTTATGCTCCCAGCCAGTAGTCAAAAGTTATATCATGACTTTCTATGAATGAACTTTTAAAGTAGAACTGGTAGTCACGAAAATCCATGTAATTCCTTTTGCTGTCACTCATGGGTGCCCTTGCAGTATAAGACACTCAACTCCACTGCACCAAGTGCAGCATAGACAGGGACTGTCCTTAAACACCAGCTCCTACACTTCAGAATTTTTTCTCTGTGCTAAAAGACAAAGGCTTTGAGTTCCACCATCTACTTCTTAGGAAGTCTTCAATTTCAGAAAAAAACTCAGCCCCTGTACAGACCAAATTAGTTTAAGGAGTATTTAATCCCGCAGCTTCCCACTGGTGTAAGCACCCCTCCCCAAAACAAAACTCCAGCTAGTTTTCTCCATCTTTTACATTACCTTTTTTTTCAAGACTTMATTTGTTACCATTTTCTGTATTTACTCCCAGCAATGCTGAAGTGTTTCAGTGCTATGAGATTGAGAACAGGGAGCCAGAGGAGTGTTTGGAGGTCCTTTCTCTCACTCTACAAGACCCAGAAACTCTTCTACGAGAAATGAAACAATGGAGATTTTTAAGCTATTGTTCCCATTTATTTGTATAGGCTTTCTGTTTCACAGATATTCTTTCCAGGGAAGGGAAGAGGGGTGAAGTGTAGGGAGGTGGAGAAACTGGGAGATTTTTGATGATTCGCTGGGATGAGACAGGAAAGAGGGGTGGTTATTATGAGATGAATCATACCCCAAGGGCTTCATGAGGCTTCATGTATGTTTCGAATACTCCTGGGTTGTAATTATCTCAGGATAGGTAAAAGAGGTATTTTTAGAAATGTCAATTTTCTTGATTTATTGGAATTTAAGAGCTCAGGCAGCWGACTCAGAAAATGGGGAATTTGTGGCCCTGTAAAGGTTGAGACTCCAGCCATTTTGCAGTAATAACCTGAAGGAAAGGAAACTTGATTCCCCCTTTCCAGGAAGGCCAGCAGACCTTTTGAGATGTTCATTTATGCCTAGTAAGTATCTCTGATTTCCTTTTCTCTTCCTTTTTATTTTTTTTTTCAATGGTTTCCTCCTTTGCCTTTCTGCAACTAACTTAATCCTTAGAGCTTGTACTATCTCCAGTGTATCACTTGGAGGTATCCCCAGTGTCTCTTTAGCTGTGACTCTATATTCCCCTGTTCCCATATCTCTTCAGACTGCTTCAAAGCAAGCTTGTACTTTTAATCAAATCCCCTTACGTGTATATTCCATCTGTTTGTTATTTGGATCCTTTGTGGCTTCACCATCGCTGAAACTACTGCTTCCTTGGCCATTTTTATATTTTGTAGGGGGATGGGGTTGAGTTTGCACAGAAATCAAACAACCGAGGCCAGGTAATGGAATCTCAGCAGAGAGACTGGAACCTGGGCAAGTCCCCAGCAGCTCTCTGCTGTTCACAGATTTCATCACACTTGTGCCTTCCACCTGTCCTGCTGCTAAAAAGCAGCCTGGCACTTGACATTTATTACATGATGTATTTATTGAGTTTCCATTTATGTTCTGAGAAAAACCCAAAGCACTTGTAAAGTTTTGGAATTACAGACTAAGAGAAAATCTCTGTCCAGCAAATTACACAGCTGCTGTGTAACCATGTGCTGTAGAAMAGAGGTTTCTCTCTATTCATGGTTATTAACAGCAAGTTCCACAGCAGACAAGAGTATATAGCATTAGTCATTTGCTTCAGGTGCAATTAAGTTATTGTTCTCTCTGGGTTCCCTGCTGAGTATTTATTCTCAGYATGATCTTCAGCAAATCATTCAGGSCCTAYRTTCAACAAACATTTTGGGRCATTTAYTTTTGTGGTTTAACACAGCCAGCAACTCAGCCCSACTCAGCYTCTCGCTCAYCCTCCCCGTGTGGSATGGGGGAGASAAGCAGGAAGGGTAAAAGTAAGAAAAGTCATGGGTTGAGAAAGAAAGTTTAGTAGGAAAATCAAAAGCTGCGCATGCAAACAGAGMAAAATAAGGAATTCATTCACCACTTCCCATAGGCAGGCAAGTCTTCTGGAATYCCCAGGAAAGCAGGGCTACATCCCACGTAATGGAGACCTGTGAAGACAAACCCATCACTATGAATGTCTCCCACTCTCTCCTTCTTTCCCCACCYTTACATGCTGAGCACCATATGGTCTGAGCATGACTCACTATGCTCTGGGACATGCTTTGGGTCATTTGAGGTCAGCTGTCCGGCTGTGTCCCCTCCCAACCCCTTGTGCACTCCCAGTCCTCTTGCTGGTGGACTGGGGTGGGGAGCAGCAAAGGCCTTGGCTCTGTGTGAGCACTGCTCAACAATAAAAAAACCATCCCTGAGTAACCAACACTGTTTTCAGCACAAATCCAAAACACAGACCTGTACCAGCTACTATGAAGGACATTAACTACATCCCAGTGAAAACCAGCACAGTTACCAAGGAAGGTCTTATCACATACTTCTAGGTTTTGCTGAAGTCATAATCCCTATGAAGTTGAATAACATAGCATCTTTTGAAGATTTTTACAGCATAAAACACCGGAGTTGTTCTGGATATATGTCTTATTAACAATAGTCAGAACTTCAAATCTGTTGGTTGCCTTTCAATTTACCAGGAAAAATCAGAGGGTTATATTAATTAATGCTGTCATACTGGTACTCAAGTTTGCAAAAAGTATACATTTTTTCTTTAAAATCTTTTAATCCCACCTTTTTCCAAATCCTTTTTGTTGACAATATAAACAACAGGCCATTCCTTTAAAAAATGAGTTACTACTCTGATGAAAAATAGTGTTTTCCATAGTGCATAAATAGTGTATAAAAGTGTTTTATGTCTCCCTTAAAACTTAAGAATGAACATTTTTGCCTTTATTTTAAATTCTTGTGGTCAGAGTCAWAGCTAAAATAGGTGCTGTAGGGCATATAGTGTCTGCAGTTTTTGGGAATTCACTGTCTCAGATGTCAAGGTTTGTCTTCAGCAGGCAACTAAGTAACAGTMACTTGTTCACTCACAGAGAGTTGGAAGAAAAGGAAAACTCATGGTTGGAGAAGAGTTTAATAATKGAAACAAAGTAGTATTAGTAGTAGCAGTGTAGTAGTAGTAACAGTAATCATAATTTAGCAATAAGATCATAATTAATGATAAGTAGTAAAAATAACAATAATAATACTGAAAAGGAGAGAGATTGCTAAGGCCCAAGAGAAAAAAGTGATGCCCAATACCATGCTCATCATCCACTGACTGATTCCCAGTTCATCCCCCAYCAGTGAACAGTGGCTCCTGGCCARCTTCCCCCAGTGTGTATAGTGGGCATTCTATGGTATGGAATACCCCTTTAGACAATTTGGGTCAGCCATCCTAGCCATGTTCCTTCCTGCTTTCTTGTGCCCCTGCTCACTGGCAGAGTACGGGACACAAAAAATTCTTCAACTTAGAGTAAGCACTACTCATCAACAATTGAAATATCAGTGTGTTACCAACATTATTCTTATACCAAAWTCAAACCCCACAGCATTGTCATCTCAGAAGAAATTTAACTCTATCCCAGCCGAAACCAGGAAGCCAAGGGAGAAAATATTATCTATTCAGATAAAAAAATTATTTAATATTAATTAATTAATAATAATATTAAATAAGTAATACATAATATTTTTTCTTAATSATTTGGCTGTTGTAATCCAATGCTTAATGATGAACAAATCCCATTTCGTTGTACTAATATATCTCTGCATATTGCTTTGGTAAAAAACCGTGTGTGATCTGTTTTCTTCAGCCAGCAAGCTCCTGTTGCTTTAAGAGGCAGGAGATAAAAATGTTGGAGCTTTAATGACCTGCTGTCCCCCCTCCCGATGTGCTGCGCAGCAGAGCGGCCAAAGGCAATCATGTGCCGTGCCCCTCTGCTGATGTTTGAACAGCTCCTGGGAACCCACTCCAATGTCGTTTGCAGGTTTGCCAAGCAAACCTTTATTGATCAGAATGTCAATTACGGCAGCTCATACGCTTGCATTAAGTACCCTGTCCAAGAAAGTGTGGCAGAATGAAGGCTATCAAGGCTGATATTAGCCTGTCATCCCATGAATTTGTAGCTCCTTGAGAGCACAAAGAGAATAATTTCAAAGATAAAAATGCACCAAAGATTTTGCACACAGCAGTTATATGTCATGTTCTGATGTCCAAGCTCAGTGCAATATTTTCCTTTCAAGAATTACAGAAGTTCTCAGGCCTCATTAATGAAATCTRTAGCCCGGTCTCATGTGCAAATAAAAAAGTTAACTCGCAGAGCTCAGAAAGGAAAGCAGATCTATATGAATTAAATGATCATGCAGGCAAAACYTGACACTGAACTTTAAAGAACAGAGAAAAACTTACATTCTGGCATAAAATGTCAAATTCCAAACCAGTTTCCTTTAAAGAGATGCTGTCAGTTTGTAGTTATATTTCTAAATATAAATACTTCTAAATTGGTTAATAATAGAGTACTTCTCAGGATCTTTCCTTCAWAAATGAATAAAGGAAAAATAAATCTAAAAATGAGTTTAGCAAGTGAATGCCGTGCATCTGATTAAAGTTTTTTAGTTAATTTTGACTTATTCTTTTCCTTGCCTAGCTCAAATTCAGTAAATAAYCACAAGCAGGCATACCAAGGACACCCGCTCTGAAGGGTTTTCATAGGAGGAKCCCTCTTGACACAACAACTCCAGAGCTTTCAATGACTTACAAAAATAATTATTTGTTTGTCAGATGAAATATTCATTAAATCAGACATTAACGATATTTTAAAAGATTTTGTGTGAGCTTATGCATTTGGATGTAATGGCACCTCTTCAACAATCCATGTCCTTCTCACTCACACAATATATTTAGAATAAGGTTTCAAAACTCCTTGCACAGAACTGATATTGAAAAAGTAACCTTTTGTCTTGGAAGGTAGCAACAATTCTTTCARGTATTTTAGTGCACCTTTTCTGTTGTATGTATTCTGTACAGTGTCCAAAGCAGAGAAAACCTCCACATCCCTACCACTATGAAAATGCTACAGAGGAGAGGAAGAAAGGATATTAACTTGTGATTTTGCTCTAATTGTGTATATTTTAGCTACTGTAGAGAGAGTAGATGTCTGACTCAGGCACACTCTTCTCTGAGGGAGAAGAAAGGGACATTCTTTAGACATTTACAGTTTCTAAGAAATTTCCATTTCCATTTTAAGAAAAGCTTCATTTCAGTAAAGTGCATTAGACCTTGAGGGAAAGAAAAAAAAAAGTCTGTGGTGTTGATTGAATAGGATGTATAAGAAATTCTGCTTGAAGTGACTTATAATGTCTGCTGCRTTAAACCATTCAAAAAACATTTCATAGTGTCATTGCTAAAAAGAAAAGCCCAACAGCCCTTTTGTAGAAGCAAGAATGAGGTGATCTAAAGAGTGCAACTTGTGCAACCACAAAATTGCCATTGTCTCCTTGCTCTTCCTGTGCTTTTAAGTTTAAAAGCCTAGAMTATGTTCAAGGAAAGATTTCTCCTGTTTTGCAAGGAAGGGATAAGGACTTATAAGAGTAAGATAGATACATTTATGGGGGAGGGAAAAAAGGAACAAAGACCCAACAGAACAAAGCAAAAAAAAAAAAACCCAAAAACTTCTCATATTTTTTCATGAAAAAGAGGATCAGCATGATATCACAGGTCCAGAGCTATATCCCTGGTCACACTCTGCATTTCTGGGTTTTTATGTTATATATACACCATTCAAACCAATATTATCAGCACATTTTCTTAAAGCAGAAATAACATAGTAAGATAAACACCCTTAAGGRATCCCAAGGGATCGTTCACAGAGTCATTGCATAGCCATAATAATTAATCAGCCCATTTCCACACTTGTTGTACTCTTCTCTGTATCCTTTTGGGGGGGCAACTTGTGCTGTATGGGGACAGACATTAGAATATGGATAATGGACATCGAGAAGAGGCATTCTCAAGGTGACTTGTGATTCTCATTGACATGTTCCAGTTCCTGCTCCGTTTTATCACAGCACTTACAAAAGGTCAGTACCATTATTGGAAGTAATGCTTCACTTATGATTTCATGCACCATCTCCTTAAAACTGYTCCATATTCCTTCTTTTAAGGGATCTGTTAAGCCAGCTTTGGTAATAGTTACATAGTGGTTTCTAGGTCACCTTGAACTAGCCACTTTAAAACTTCCTAAACCAGAAGAAACCTTAAAAATGCCTTTCTATTTTAGAGGGCCAATGTGGGTGAATAAATCAAAGGCCTTCAGTGAATGTTTAATAGCCATGTGTCACTATAAAGGTCATGGCTTTTTAGGAAATACACGGATGCTTTTGTTTTATATCTTTTAAATTAGTAAAAACCTGTTCAAAGGACTCTTAAAAATGAAGATGCTTTATTTACTTTCTTTTTTTTTCTTCTATACTTTTTTTTTCTTCTCGCTAACTTGTAAGGGCATTAGGAAGATAGATCAGGGCATTGGTACTAGACAATCCTTAAAGTCCCTTCCAATCCAAACCATTTTATTCTATGATTCATTAATGTTTGTTAGACTGAGGTGCCATGGTGATGAGCACCAGAGAAGCACCATTGAAATAATTAATAGTTTCTTGCACTGTTCAGGCTTTGAATAATGACATTAATTAGAGTAGGGAAAGTTTACTGTATAGAAACTGAACACTTGGAGTGTTTTACAAATTATAAACCACAGAGTGGGTGGGAGCAGGGCAGGGGAAGTGGAAAATGTCCTGTTCTGGAAAAAATTTCTGCACTGTTGTAGAAGCCTTGGAATATCTATACGTCTGGTTTTCTTTGTTCTCTATTTATACATGTTTTGAGAAAGGATCCATTATTCCAATCTTYACTGTCATCATAAATCTCCACATAAAACCACCTAATTATATAACATTTTTTATATAGATTAGATAATATTTTCCTGCATGCACATGTGTTCCTTGTTATGTTATCCAAAGTTCTTCAATATTTGTATAGAAGTCAAATGAACAGAGAATTAAAGGGAAAATTTGTAAATCAGAACACATCTGGATCTGTCCCGATGAAGTGGAAACATCTGAGTTGTCACCTCCAGATACACCAAGTCATAGCTAAATTTGCATAATTCTCATCCAGATAAAGATGCATGCCAGAAGAATATTTTCATCAATACTAGCACACACATAATCAGACAGATAAAGAACCATATAGGACATGCATGCTTACTTATGTGCATGAGAATGTAGATTTACACACATGCATTATATATAATGCCTTTCATGTGTGTGAATTTAATTCATCAAATAAAAGCTGAATTTCTGTCATATTTCTAAAACACTTTACTGTTGAATATTTTTCAAAAGGAAATATAAAAATCAATTATATTCAGTCAAAAGAATTATCCACAGCTTTTAACAAAAATATGTACTTATTACTAGGCATTTTTTTCGAACAAATATTTCACAAACGAGCTTAATTCAGACTTTCTCATTTTCCCCAGGAGTGCACTCTTTATCTACAAGCATGGTGTTCAAGTCCACTGTTGCACCCATAAAAGGGTTATATTGTGTGGRCAAATGAATGAGAGGCTCCTCTCTAAATCTGAAACCATACTTGGGGAACAAAACAATCACCAGTAAGGGACATCTAGTTTAGACACATGACCAGTACTGTTTTCAGCCGGTTAATTTTCTGCTTAGTAGCTGGTACAGTGCTCTGTCCCSAAAACACTTATTGTCTCTATTTCATAATTATATTTCTCAGAGTCTGTAACCAAACCATGCACTGTGCTAGACCAGCTTGTATAAAAAGAGGAAAGTGTAAACAACAGTCATTTGTGTTTTATGAAATGACTAGTGGGAAACCTGCCCCTGAAGACCTGGTTTTTAAGACCTATGTCTTATTCCCAAACTTATTAGTTATTCCACAAGAAAATGGAAGTCCTTTCTGCCAGCCTTGCCTCACCTACTTTAGGAACCCTGGGAGGTTTCTACAGTGCAAAGTGCATACAATATACGTGATCTGGAGAACAGCTTTTTTCCGTCATCTGTAGCTGAACTGCCAAAATCCCTAATCTGTTCTGAAAACGTGTCATACTGTCTGACCTAAAAAGTTCAGTTTCTCATTAATAACCTTCAGAGCTGCCCAATCTCCTCTGCAATGTGTGTGTTAATGATGGATGAAGCACCCAAAGAAGCAACTACAGCATCAGAGAAGGAAATAAACTAGCATTGCCCTTACAGCATTTGATTGATTTAGATCATGTGCAGGAGCTGAGTAAAGGGTCTGCAAAGGTGTGACTAGAGTTGTCAAGGCAGTTGGCATTGCGAGAAAAGGTCAGAGGAGTTAGACATAGTCGGAYTGTTCACAGATGTCTGATGGTGTCAGTTTTATTTAAAATAAATAAATAAATACTTGAGTTTCAAGGGATGAATCGGTCAAATTCTACCGTCAAGAGAGCAGATCACTAGGATTTTATCTTACTAATGGTTGTGGTTCTTTTGGAAGCCCTCTATATGGACATGCATTGTACCAGGAGCAACAGAGACTAAACTTGCTTTTTTTCATAATCTGCTTAAGAACAGAATTGCAAGACTTCAAAAGACAACACTCATGCCATCTTTTATTATCTTCATCAACTGGTGTGTTTCTTGAAAACACTTTTCTTTGTGAAAGGTGCTTACAGAAAATAATAAATGAATGCTTTAACACAGAAATCTTAACAAATTAATTGAGAAGCAGTCCAGGTATTTCAGTTAAGGGACAAGTATTGGTGTTTTCCCAACAAAACCTCAGAARTCCTTATTTACCTGAAAAATGACTAAAAGTTTCTTATTTCATGTTTGGAATATATTTTCTCTGGACAAAAGTGCTTTTAAGATATGGATACTAATAACGCTATGACATCCTCTCTAGTCTCACATTTAGCTATGTTCAGGGTTATTCAAAGTATTCCAGATACTTTTGCAAATAGTTATTGAGCTTTGAAATTGTAGGACTATAGAGCAATTTGTCCTGGACTATCCTTCATCACCTTCATATGTCTTATCCTATTGAAGAATAAATCAGGCACAGAGGAAGTTCTAAACATCAGAATTTATGTATCTATCTTATGAAAAGAGATAAAGAATGGACAGAATAAGATGGCATTTAATTTCCAAGAAACTTTAGAATTGCCTAGCAGCCAAGAACATGCTTAACTAGTGGCCTGTGATAATACTTATATTTTCTATTCTTTGTCTAACTTAGCAACACTGGTGTCAGCCTGAAAGTATTGGTACTAGTGCAGGATCTTCTAGAAGACTTTCAGAGTGATAGTAAATGAACTCCAGTCATAGGGCACTTGACTCAAAAGTTTTCATGTGGACTATTTTGCTKSCATTTGTTAAAGTAASTAGGATTTGATGTGRTATTGTGAGTTGCCATTTTCAAATGTATGAGATAGCCCCAAGAGCTCCATCCTTTCTTTATAAGTGTAATTCAAGGCTGATGTTTCAACAACAAGAACATCTATTTGGACATCACTTATTGTGTGTACTCAGAATCCCAAAGTTATATAATTGTCTCTATGCAAACAATTTTTTGTCTGTACAGCAGAACTGAGCAGGCTGAGGTAGTTCAGGTGTAATATTGTTTAGTAACTCATCTTAGGACTCATAAACAAATCTTGCCCTAGGAAAATGATTATCAGAAGCTTGCTCTCATAGGTGAGTTTGGAGTCCTGAGACATTCATGTCTGAATGGTGACAATTCCTGTGATATCTGTCTCACATGTAGTTACAGTGTACAGGTATGTAGTTATCTTGTTGATGTTCAAGATACTTAGAATAAAGAAATGTTCTTAGAAACACAAAGCAATAGTTAAGTGGTAAACCAAAAGGAAGGCACTTAGATTACACACCAAAAAGGGCATCAGAAAGCACATGGTTAAAATAGTCATTTACAGAARTGCTGAAATTTGTTTATGATCTGCAAGATTATTCTCCCACTGATGTCCCAACAGACCTTTTTCTGGAAACTGATACACGCCTAAAAAAATATTGCAAAAACAGCATCCTGATTTCTGCAAACCAATCTGTTCCATTGAAACACATAGTTCCCGTAAAAAACAGTTTATCTGCTTTCAATGCCCAAATTTCCTTGTGTTTGTAAGCTTCAGTGCTGTTTTAGGTCTCATTCATAGAGATGCGTCTGGTTTCTTTCCTCTTGCTTGTTTGATATGCTCTAAGTGCTTGAAGATATGAGTATTTCTCATTTGCTTTTTTGATGGTCTCCAGTATTTCAACCTTATGGTTGCCATCATCTTTAAGAATGTGCAAACATCAGTACACACGAGCTAAAAAGCATTTCAGTACAATAAAAGATAAATTCAGTAAATAGATAACAAGAAATTTACAGTATATGTTTTGAATTCACAAATAAAAGYCAATAAAAAGCATTACTCTATATTACTCTAAAACTCAATGATTTTCAGGGTTGTCCACACAGGATAAAAATATTTATTGTAGTGCAGCCATAAAAGCATTATTGAATAAGGGGATGTCAGTTCAAGAAAATGTTTCAGGGAAACGAGGTGCTTTGTTTCAATGAAACAAATACGTAAACTCATTATTAAAGCCTCCAGGTAGAAAAAAGTCTGTTATTCAACAGAAGACATTACAGGGTTATAGGAAATTTAGCATCTCTTTTTTTAATAGAAGTCAAAGATAAGTGATTTAGAGGAAAGTCCTCCTGTCCTCTCTTCTATCCTGCCTTGTAATGTATTGAAACAATATAACTTTTAAATATGTCAGAGGAGATTGTAATCAGAGCTATACAGGACACATATTTCATTATGGAATTTCTATACATACAGATTTCTATGCAGTGCTCAGTAGTTGAAAGAAAAATGCTGTTACTTCACCTCTGTGTTGCAATTCCCTCTATTCCCTGTTATAGGARTTTTGAGTCTTAGCAGCTCTTTGTGGAATATGATTTTTGCATCTCAARCTGCAAATAGAACTTTTATGTGTCAAGATCCTCTGGAAGATCCYTCATCTGGTGTACAGTTGTGAATAATCTGAAAATCACCACAGAAATATTTCTTACAACCTAATCAACAAAGGAAGGAATCCAAAAAGTTCATATTATATTTTCTTATGCAAAAAGAGAGAACCTATTATGCACACATGGCTTATTGGTTTTAAAAATAAAAGATCAGGAAGTGATCCCTGGAAGTAGAGGCCAGGTCAARCCCTGGGCAACCTTCTCTAGTGGAAGGTGTCCCTGCYCATGACAGGGGCATTGGATGGAGATATTCTTAAAGATCCCTTCCAGSCCAAACCATTCTATGATCCCCTTGRYTAGRGCCTGATTCTTCTAAGGGAGTAATTTGCACACAGTCTGGTGTTTAGCACTACTTTGGGTGCACCAGCTACTGGCACTTCAAGTTGTCTCCAGTCGTGACTGCRCCCATTTTCCTGTGGAACATTTTGGGTGCAAGTCATAATTTCCCCGTTTTCCTCCATTTCCTACTGTATTTCTTTACACAAACCTTTTCATCTTGTTTCCTTGAACTGTGACCATTAAGCTTGGCTGTTCAGGTTGGCTGAACATCAACCAAGTGTCTTTCATGTTTTACATACCACTGGTTTTTTTCTTATACTATCCATCACTTAATCAGAAATACCTTTAGATTGTCATCTAAATCAAGACTAGGAATATTAAATAGCAGTGGAATAAGAGTGCTATTATTGGGTGACCTTGTGTAATGAGTTCTTCTTGCACAAAATTAACAATTGCATTTTGCAATCTGYGAGTGAAGCAGATTTAATCCCTCTATCATAGGACTTAAGCCATCCATCTTGCATAAAATTTAACTTTTAATTACAGTGTCATGTGATACTATTCTAATTTTTCATACAAATTCAACTATACTGTACCTTTTATTTTACTTTATTCTTGAAGTCTCTGTTCCAGAATCTAAATGCTTCAGACTTGCAACTGTTTTTGAATAATATATAGTCAATATAACAATCCAATATGTAATAATTGAATATTCTTCCATCATAAGTGGAACTGTTGGATGTGAATGAGCCATGTCATATAACTTAGAAAATATTTTCATAGTTGCTGTTTCAGGTGATCTAATCCAACCCTAAATTATTTTTCTAATTTACTGTGAATGAAGGCCTCCAGATAATGTCACCATTTGTAGACCCTAATCTTATATGAATCTCTGCTTTAGGTTTCCCTAAAAAAATTAAAATTAAATAAAATGCCTTTTAAAAGAGTAAATGAGAAACAAGCATATTCTSTTTCCTTCCCTCCAAGGTTTCTTTTGCAGTTTCAGATAAATCCTTCTTTTTGTTAGCAGCATGGTAATCGGAATAAGTATACAGTACTTTCTCCAAATGTAGCTTACTCTTCTCTCTTTTCTGTCTCTCTTTTCCTTTGAGGTTTTATAATTAATATCAGCATCTTATCTGTCTTGTAACCGATCCATGAGGACCTGCTGTTGCTCCACTAACACGTTCTCAGCAATTCAGTAGGATTTTTTTCTCGTTCTCCTCACGGTTTAACATACCAGCCAATACTGAAAACCTATTTGCTAGTGTTAAACTATTGTCCTTACACAGATGACTTCAAAACTGCTTGCTAGTTATTTCTTCTTACTTGGGTGTTGTGACATTCACAGTAGATCAGAGGAGGGGCATATTTTTTTTTCTTAATTCYGGAAGAAGAACCAGCTAAGTTATGTCCATGTTGAGTTTGTGAAGACTGAATTTTGAAAATGATAATCTATTGATTCTATACAGAATCATAGAATCACAAATGGTTTGGATTGGAAGRGCTCTTAAAGGTCATCTCCTTCCAAAACCCTGCCATGGGCAGGGACACTTCCCACTGGACCAGGTTGCTCCAGCCTGGCCTTGAAYACTTCCAGGGATGGGGCCTCCACACCTTCTCTGGGCAAATTGTTCTACTGCCTCACCACCTTCASAGTCAAGAATTTATTCCTATTATGTAGCCCAAATCCACTCTCTATTTGAAGTCATTTCCCCTTGTCTCATCACTTGATGCCCTGGATCAAAGTCCCTCTCCAGCATTCTTGGTTCTAGAAGAGGCTCTAACACACTGCTGTAGCATTCTTGTCTCCAGCCTGAACATCTCCAAGTCTCTCAGCCTGTCTCCATGGCAGAGGTGCTCCAGCACTCTGGGCATGCCCATGGCCTCCCCTGGGCTCACTCCAACAGATCCATATAAGTGGACTTTAAGTTCTCAAAATATAAAGTCCTTTACAGAAGTACAGAAATTATTTCCAGGAACACCAAAACTATTTGATATGTAAAAAGTTGCGGTTTTCACAGAGTGATGCAACTCAATTTTGAGGAACAAAAGGACCATATAGAGACTTGAATAGGTCTGTCTAGAAATACAAGTTCAGAGCCTGTAAAGGTCACAGAGTCACAGTAATTTTCAGGGTAAGAAATACTGTGCCAGTTCACCCACTTTTGCACCTCTGCATGGGTCATTCCTCGTCATCAGAAGAGTCTTCATAGCCACATGTCCTTGTAAAGTCACATATGCTTCTCCACCATAACTGATGAATCAGCAGGACTCTCCAGTCTGAATCCTGCATGAATTCAGTAAAAGAATCTGTAGAAAAGTTAACATCAGATTTGTTTCAGAGGGGAAGTCTGGGAGCAGATTTTTGACAGGGAGTCAAGGTAAATCCACTTCAGAACATTATTGGATTAGGTCCTCTTGAAGTTTAATTAAATTGGTTTTCACTCTATTAACTGTTATAACTAGGAAATGGCAGATGAGAATGAAACTTCATCTCATTATAGTTTAAAAACTTAAATCCYTTCTTGTGTCTCCAATGCTAAGAAATTTGCATTATTTTATATTAATCATGCAATTGGATTTTGAGTTAGCAACTTCAGAATGTGTCCTTTTGTCCAYGTCTCATCCATGGAGATTACTCATTTTTCAAGTGTTAAAACCATTACTGGCTTGGGTGATCAAATAGAAAGGGAAGAAGCTTGCTCTGCAAAGCAGGCAATCCCAAAGTGAGCATGCCATATTAAGTTGAGTGAAAAAACAAAAAGYTCCTGAAAACATAGCAAGTGTAACAAATTTTATAACCTTCTTCACTATCAAGTATTTTGAACTATATATGTAGGCTACAAGGCTTCTCCTATTTCTCCTTTTTCAGAAAAAATACTTTTAAAATTTCTTCAGTTTTAGAGCATGAGGAGGTCTAGTGAGTTTGACAGGAAAACTCACAAGGAAATGGATGAGAAYGTTGCAGAAATATTCATGTGTAACTACACAAGTGCATTGCAAGTGCAGAAATGCCTTTGAAAAATACACTTCTAAATTGGAATATGAGCTTGATCAGAGGAACAAGGAGAAGTGTAATTGCCTATGTAAAATAGCAAAAGTGGATCTTAAGAATGGAAAATACCAGACGAAYGTCATTCTGTCAACTCCAGAGACCAGAACACAGCACCCTGTGGATGCCTGGCTCTCTGAGGCACTATTAGGACCCTGCAAATCATGGCTTTGGTATAGCCTTTGAAACCTTCCTCCTGCTCTGCCCARGTGAAGAGGAAAAGATGTGGTAACGATGAAAATTTTCTACTTCATGGGCAGTCTGAGAATTTTGGTATCAATTTGAAAGTGAAATATTTAGAACAATAGAAAAATTATACTTTCCTGTCCCAGATTTCAACTGCAAAGATGAAAATGTTCTCTTGGCTRTGTGCAGCTAACTGAGGGTTAGAGACTTCAATGAGGCAATTTTGGCCCATTTCACTCTGAAGGTCTTGCAAGGGGAACAGAACCTGGACTGTGCATAACTCCTCAGTGTGTGTGAAAGTTGTGTTAATGATTTGTGAAAGGTGTCAGAATTCAAAATGGAGAYTGGGAATTGCCTCTGGTTCATACTCCTCCTGATACATACTTCAGGTTCATTTTGAAGAGCGTTGCCTGGACCTGTCCAGAAACATGGTTAAAACCATTCTGACAATTTCACAGCATAAACAATTGAAATCCGGGGTCTGGGAATATTTCTTGGTGCTTTTTAATTTATTGGTATAGATTTAGCTTCTGTCACTCTTATTATGAGCTCTCTGGGATAAAAACAACCTTGTCTTGCTACTTCTCTGTACTGAAAATAATAGAGATGGATCTTATGTTGATCAGCAGGGTGCTT
>QVAJ01000037.1:2397847-2416160 GCA_003546035.1 Mixornis gularis
TCTTTTATCCAACTTACATGATGAGGACAGCTTTATTTAAAATGAAAGGGATGAAAATTACAGGAGTCACTTCCAAATTTTGTTAATGCTCAGTATTCACTGAAGTAACTGTGAAACAGAGATAGCAGAGTTTGACTACAAATTCAGGACTGAGGATCATGAAAAAAAGATCCCAACAAATCTTATTTCCACACTCAAACCATTATCATGAACACACAAGACAAACTGAAAGTACATCAATTTTGCCAGTAATATTAATTCAGTGGGGTTTATAAGAAGTAAGCATTGACATTACAGAATTATTGTAGCTCTGACAGAATAATAGAATAAACTAAACAGATTCATTTCAAGATTTCCTTGCAAATAGTGAAGCCTGGGAAGCTTCTGTTGCTATTTGTCTAATTCATTGTGATTTCTACAACTACAGACAAAATTCATGATGCAGAAGAATATTTCTGAATCARTGAAGACATTGAAGCCTATTTTACATATGTTATTCAGGTGGTGGGACCTGCAAACAATTTCAGCAGTCAGCCATACATAAAAGTCTAGTGAGTGGCATCCTTGCCCATGGTATGAGAGTTGGAACTAGATGACCTTTGGGGTCCCTTCCAACCTAAGCCATTCTATGATTCCATGGCTTGGGGTGTCCTGACATAGGACATAGGACATAGGACACAGGACGTAGGGTTTAGCATATACCTAACCAGGTTTTCCAACATGACTCAATGAGRTGAAAACATACAACAGAGGCTACAGGAGAGGAAAGGTATGAAAAAGGGCGAGAGATAGTGAAAAGATGAATTACCTTTCTTATTAGTTATGGGACTGGTAGATGTTTTGCAGGCAATGGTCCCATAAAGCTTGAATGGTGATTTCCCTGAGATATAATCAAAACCATTTCTGGTCTTGAGAAATCAACATTTTTCATATGTTAGTCTTTTGGAACAATTTTTTTTTTAAGAAAGGGGGATAATTTTTGGAAAAAAGTAAAAGAGCAAATGAGTTTTTATTTAGTGCTCAATTCTGTTGAATATGATTTGAATCAAAAAGCATTTCAGCTWGCTCAAGTTTATATGTTTGAAATCTATATTTGCAAAGCCAAAAAAGCATAATTAAGATACCAACAACAGAGTATTGCTAGAATCTTTTATTATTTATGTAAAAGCAATTTCCATTGAATACGTATCAATTTTTAAACTCTTGGCAGACACAAAATTCTTGCAGAGTAGAACTTCTAAGAAATTACTTTTCCYTTCAAATCAATGCTTCCTCTATTCAATATGTAGCTATAACCTATCAAAGTGCTGAGAGACTCTTTGATAAATTTAGGATGATAATTTAAGGGAAATGGGAATGGAAAGAAGGAAAAGGCCACGAAGTTGCAAATCGKTATTTAGAAAAGATCTGTTCAGCTATCTGATAAATATGCCACAGTAGGAACCTGTATTAGATTATGTTTTGTGATCTCTGGTCAGCCAGCTATTCCTCCTTGAAATTTTACTGTGAGGGTGGTGCTATGCTGGCACACGTTGCCCAGGGAACTTTTGGATGACCTGTTCCTGGAAGTGTTCAAGGCCAGGCTGGATGGGGGTCTGAACAATGAGGTCTAGTAGAAGGTGTCCCTGCCCACGTCAGGTGGGTTGGWATGAGATGGTCTTTGAAAGTCCCCTACTTAAACCATTTTATAATTCTTTTTTTTTTTTTCAGACACTAGCCCCTGCCTTTTTAATMTCGTGTTGTGTCTTTTCAACTTCATTAAATCTAAAAAATATTGCTAATTTTTACTTCTTGATAATAGATATTTTGATAGCAACTAGAAGACCCAGTCAAGATGGGGAACAGTTTGTATTGGTTCAACACCACCCCTGAGATCTAGTTATCAGCTCAAAGATCCCAAACAGAAAAAGCAGTTGTGTAAATTTAAAGAAAATTTGTTCTTTGTACTTGTAATATGGTGGAATAATTATTAGTAATAATGCACTTGTWTATTTAATAAAAATCAGAGATTTCCTGAACTAGACAATATACAGTAAAGAAAGCATACTTTTTTTTAAATAGATTTTATGTGTCTGAGAAGACCCCACAAAACAATGAAACATTGAAAAACAATGAAATGGTTGCATTTAAAAGTTTTAAAGTAAAGAGAATTTAATTTGTCTTTTCAAGAATCTGTAAAATGGCTTCCTGATTGTTTATTTTTTTCATTTTTTGTCACTGACAATAGTAAAAACATGGAGGCACAGAAATGCATCACTTACACAGTACAAAAAATTACCCTTTATTCTGACTGAAGTACATGTTCTCTCCATCTAACCTCAACCCTCTAAATGAAATAKTCATTCCAGCTCTTATTTCAAGATGTTCTGATCAACATGGAATAGACAGTTCCTTTCCAGTCCAGTTCCAACCTGGATTTCTGATTTACTCCTTTGGTCATGAATATTTCTCTGACTGCATCGCTCCAGACTGCCATAGGGACYGAGTCAAGGGATTACCTTGCAAATGACAAGAGATTCAGCTTTTGGAGACCCCAATTTCAATCATGCTTTCAGTGTTTAAGAATTTTTAATTTGATTTTTTATCATACATTCAAACCTCTATACAGGTTACATACATTTCTGACCTTATGTTTTCAGTCAGGAATAATCTCATCCACCTTGTGTTTTCTGCCTACCCTTATGAACACAAGCARGGAACACACACATCTGGACAGCCAAAAGCCAGGATAATTTGGCTTCTAGCAAACTGAGTGTGTCCAGAAATGTTTCCTGACACGGAGGCTAAATACCACGCCTTGGCTTTAGATACAAGGAGGCTGTGTAGAAACTGACTATTGGGAACCACCTTAGAATATTTTGAYAGCCAAATTCTATTGAGGAACTGTATAGAAAGGCTGGCAAAAATCATGCCAAGGAACATATTAACAGCTTAATGAGCCAGCAACACACTCCAGTGCCTAGGAACCTTCCTGARTCCATGGATTTTTCTACCACGTGCAGTCTGTTTTCATCTGAAAATTGATTCAGGCACATTTCTGACACAGGCTTAAATTATTAGAAGCTTTTAGTATTTTTATCTCATTTAMAGCTGTATTTACAGCAAGGACATAATATTGTAAATATGGGTTTCATRCCTGTGCACAGGGTCAGAACAAAACTTTATGAACCAGTCAAACCCTGAAGCCAGGAATACGTGGCTCTATCCTAAATAATATTAAGGTTATAAGAAAGACTAACTGCTAAATCAATCTGTCCACTTCAGTCTCAGTGAGCTGTTTGTATAGTTTCTGAAGGCAGTGCTTGGCTGAAAGATCCAATTTTTTTTTTTTCCACTGGTGCCATTTTTGAAAGAATTTTCCTTTGTTATATATTGGAGTAAAACAGAAAAACAAGATTGCATTTCATCTTTGGAAGGGAAGAAACAAAATTCATATTTTCAGCAGGGAAAACATATTGTYAGTTTTGTTTCTCTCTCCAGGATAAAGTAATTTCAGCCTACTACTTTATCTGGGAGAAATATCAAGGTTGKTKTTTTTGGTTTGTTTGGTGTGGGGCAGATTTTTGCTGCTTTTTGTTGTTTTTTGTTTGTTTGGCCATTTTTAATTAAAAATTTCTCAATCGTGATTCATTTTTTTCTCTTTTAAAATTGCATATTCTACTAGAAGTGTTGAACGGGAACCTCTTAGTCTCCTTGAGTTTTCCCATCCCTGCAAAGTGACTGAATCTCAGACAAARTTCATTATTTTCTGCATTTACTATTCTGATCAGGAATTTACTAGGTATTCAAAAATTAGTCACAAAAGTTTATTGAAAATGACTTTTCACTTTAACTCAGTATAGATGCATAAAAATGGTAAATCAGAGTGGATTTCTTAAGGATTTTTTTATTTTGTARTTTTTTAAGGTGCTACTTTCTTTTCAGGACAAATCTTTTCATTTCTAAGATGAAATCCCTGACCAGGATAGCACTAATTGCATTGCCTAGGCACATTGAGTAGGGATTTCATTTCACACATCACAAACTATCCACACAACCTTGTCATGGTAATATTTCACACATATATTTTTTCCCAGCAAAGTCTAATCTCCCTATCCTAGTTTCACAGTCCACTACTCTGAAACAAAGCTCAGTTAAATCTTAATAAAAAAGAAGAAAAATTAAAAGGATCAAAAGGCTCGGTGATTACTCTTAGGCCATTGTCCCTGAACTTGATAAAGGTTTCTGCAACTTCAGCTGGGCTCGAGGGACAGGACTTTGTAGTCATCAAAGGAGGGTGTTGCTGATACAGCACATTCAAAGGGAAGGAAAATTAGGTGCAGAAAGACAAAGAATACTTAGGGTTAAGTGACCATTATAGAGTTTAATAAAATTTTGGGGTTTATTCACCGTTTCTGTAGGAATTAAAGCTTTGAAATTCAATTTTTTTAATCGATACAAATTGCCTTTAAATCAAAGAATTAATTTTCGTGCTTTATCTTAAATGGGTTTTGGATGGCTGCTAATTGCTTTCTATTGATTTCATGCATTTGTTTTACCTCAAAAATACTTTTCAATCAGCAATATAATGAGAATAAGGGAAATTTCCATTTGTGCAGGTGGTATTTCACTCAATGTGTCATGAAGGTCTCAGATTTCCTTTTAAAGTACTTTAACAGGTCACTGTCAAAGTCAAAATACTAGTTGGTCCATTGGCCTGTTATGGTGTATSCTTCTGTATATTGTTTTTCACCTCTATTTCTCCGATAGGTGCACAATAAGGTGAAATAATGTTAACTCCTCCTACTTGAAATAGGGTCTTTTTAACTCAGAAAATTGCTGTTCTTACAAAGTTATGTGATTGTTTGTTGTGGTTTGAAATTCACACTTGCCTGTAAAATTTCTTGGGGGAAAAAAAAGAATTAAAAAATTATAATAAACCAGTCACCAGCTGCAGTAAATTCATGAGAATATGATAATTATTGGAACAATTGGCATCAAGATTTCAACACATTGGTGTAATGTTTGCATCAAATCAARGCAATTTGCACTAAGCAATGATCTGCTCTTCTTTGGATGTGTTGAAAAGCAGCTTTTGATTGAATATCTGATTACTAGAAAAAATATGGCAGATATTTAAAAGTGTGCATTCAGAGCAATATAGATTTTGCTACAAAGTAAGGAGACATTTTTCTGCTTTGGAACCAGAAATACAGTATACTAACTTTGGAACCAGAAATACAGTATACACACGCTTTTTTCAGAGAACCATTGGGAAGACCTGGACCAGAATAATTTTTCTCTGTTTATGATTGTTTTAAATGTCTTTTAGAAACTGCCATTTCACTCCAACTACTTTTAAGAGATTCTGAATCTTTCAAGATGTGCTTTTTCTCTCTATTTATTCCCCTAAAGGGGACATGGCTGTTCAGGTAACAGTCATTGAAAACCAGATAGCACAGTCATATCATTAATGTTAGCAGGTGTGCTTTCACAATTTAGAAAGTAACCTACTGTTTTCCTGCAATTCAATAAACTGTCTTGATTTGTAGAGAAATATAGTGTRTTTAATGGACTCACTTGATTTGGCAATTTTGTGTCTGAAACTTGGAAAAAGCTTTGTAGGCATTTTGTTAGTTTTGCAAAGCATTTATGAAAATTTTTATTCCTGGTATATATTGCTTTCTATATTTCAGTGTACTGGGATAATGTTTAGTGTCTTGGAAAGGATTAATTTGTGATAAAAAAAATCAAAATTGCAATTTGTTTCTTAAATTTATTAATGTTTTTACTACAACTTGTGTTCTTCAAGATAATTTGACAGGACATTTCAATTTCCATGTCATGAACAGCAGAGCACTGTTGGGCTCTAGCTCAGCAGKTTGTGTAAGGAGATGTTTGCATCTTAAAATGTGTGTGCTTAGGCGTGTAAAGCTCCATTAAACCACTGCTGATATTTCARACTTTTCTGACACGAAATCAGCCCTGCTACTAGCAAATTAAAGTATGCTTTCATTGTAGCATATTTGTTTATGGTACGTAACAATCTGCTCTGCCTGAGTGCCTGGTACAGATGAAACCATTGCCTTCTGCTTGGCAAGTCAAACAAATGCCACTATAGGATTGTTGAGCTCTGATAAAACCATACATAAAAATCTGTGTTCCTGGACTCCTCTCTTCAGTGCATCTGTTCCAATCCCCCAAGCAATGAAGATGGAGTTCTTCAATGGATTTCTATGGAGTCTGTGGCTTTTTTCTGTYGTCTGTCCATAGAGTCTGCCCTTGGCTAGAGTATTACAGAGAAACAGCAAACACCCTGAGCTGGCTAATTAATGGAAATACAAAAAGCTTGCTGCCAGGGAATCAAATGCTGAAAAACAGGTCCCTTCAGGCTCTTTCTGAGAAGGCTGGCAAATGCAAGCTGTCTACGCATTTGGCTTGGGATAAAACACAATGTTAGACATGGGCTCTTTAATTTTCTTTTTTTTTCCTTCCATGTAAAAAATTCTGCAATAGTTTACATGGCTTAGATTGACTTCATGGCAATTATGCAGGGTGCAGGCCAATATGGAATTCACTCTGTACAATCATATGTTTCATATTGGGTTGTCATTCACTTTATAACTCCAGAGTATAACTGAGGAATGAGTCCGCCAAAGACTGCAGAGTTACATTCTTCTTTAAAGCAGATAAAAAAGGGAGAATATAGAGATTACATTGTGAGGCTAAGAGAGGAAAAAATGACCATGGAAGTTGAGTGGTATGGTTTCAAAACTGCATGTTCTGCAAAAAGCCCCAACTCTCCATTTCTCAATGAGATAGTTCTTCAACACAGCTCTAAGCTAACCTGTGCTTTAAGCCTGCAGATCTGTTCCTTACTGTGAGAACCAGAAGAGCCCACATGAGTTTTTTGACTTTACCCACAGGATAGGATAGACACCTATCTTCACAATATAGTACTGATTTGGTGCGTAGAAAAAGAGTAAATTATACTCATTTTTCTTTCATCGACCACTGTGATACTAAGGAGATTTCCTTTGGAGCACCTCATCTACCTTCCTCCACTCCACAACTTCAACTTACTTAAAATATCCTCAGAGAAATATCTACCGGAACTGAAAGGTTAGAGTAACTCTGTACATCCAGAAATAAAATTATGGGTCTGCACATGAGAAAAATATCCCATTTTGGCATAGCTGACATCTTAGATGCCTGAATCTTTAACTGGCACATAGATTATGCCCCACCTTCAGCAATCCCAGTTATCAGAAGATCACAGARTGGCTTGGGTTGGAAGGGGCCTTTAAATGATCTAGTTTCCAGTCCCTGCCAKGGGCAGGGMCATCTTCACAAKGTTCTTTAGCGCCTCATCCAGCCTGGCCTTGARCATGTCTGAGGATGTAGCATAACCATACTTATAGTAAAGAATTTCTTCCTCAAACTAATCTAAATTTATCATCCTTCAGTTTAAGGCCATTCCCCATTGTCCTACCACTACATGCCCTTGTGAAAAGTCCCACTCCAGACTTCTTGTACATCCCCTCTAGGAGCTGGAAGACCCCTTTACATATGGCAGACATTTGTATCATGTCTTCTTCCATTTTTAAGTGCTTATCTCCATCACATGGGGCCTGTGCTCTTTTTGTTTGTGTAAGAAGTTTCAGAAGCCTTGGGTTTGAYCACATGCAGTATGGAGAAATTTCTGGTCTCAGTAGTTTCTGTTGCTATTAGATCTGATACTCAGTCAAGTGCAACAGCCCCACTGGTCATGCCCTGTCATCCCCATCATCAGTCTGTCTCAGTTGCTCCAAGCATGAACCATTGAATACCTCAAGTTGGAAGGAACCCAAGGAAGGGTTGTAAGGGTTCATCAAGTCCAATTCCCTGTTTCTCACAGGGCTGTGTCAAACTAAACTGTATGACAAAGAACATAATCCAGACGGTTCTTGATATCACAATAGGATTGCACCTGCACCTTGACAGCTTCACACTTATTTGCCAATGTAGAACTTTCTGTGCCCATCACTTAGAATATCAAATCATTCATTCCATAGGCAAACAGAGCACAGAGCTCACACTATCTTAAAAAAGCACCATTCTGTCCTAAAATTCCATAGCSTTCCTAAATAGATTAGCTAGTGAAACCTACTAGGACTGGAAATAGTTTCACCCTCATAATTACCTAGTAAATGTCAAAATAAATCCCAAGTATTGGTTTTTAGTCCAGTTTATTCACAACCCATTTTAATCTTGTACAAATGTCATCTTCACTCTTTTTTTTTTAATATATTTGCTCTCAAAGTGCCTTTTTTTGGTCTGGTGGTGATTGCCACCTACTGCTGTTGACAATCTGTAATGTAAATAAATTAGACTAGACCTTGGCAAACTATTTAAGTTTTCAGATGCRTGTTCACAAAGAGTAGGCAGGCATTCGGAAGAGACATTTTCTCCAAGTGACACAATATGCATGTGAAGCTGTAAGATCAATACACCATTCACTGAAAAGGAGTTGATTTTCTGAAAAGTTCTCTTGATTGCCTTTGMTTTAAAATGCTTTTTTATATAGCCCTAATTGTTTGTGGTCTTCTCTTTTGTGAAAACCATTAATGAAAATGACTTTACCCTCAGATTAACCTGTAAATAAAATGAACAGTAAGACTGTGTTATTATAATGAAGCTTTTGATTAAATAATAGAAGGAAGAAGTATGGAATTCTGCTTAAACGTATATGTGTGAGGCAGATGCACATAAAAGATGACAACTTCCACTTGTATTTGTCTTTAAGACAATAACCCAACCTTGTGAGTCTTCATTTGATCAAGGACTATGTCAGAGGAGTGCTGTTAACAACACCAATTATTAAAACTTACACACAGATGGAACACTAAAAACATTTTTGTTTTACAGAARTTAGTTTCTTTCTTGCTTTGTGGCAGTATGCAGCTCGTCTGAATCTAATTTCTGATCTTCAAATTCAGGTTTGTCAGCTGTTGARGTGTTGTAAGTTTCCCAGCAGTATGTTTTGCCAATTCTGGTATCTAGAGTAAGATTTTGGGAATAAAGAAGAATTGGGAACACATTGCTTGGGACCACTTCTCCCCCAGTGCTTGCAAAGGAGGAATTAGCTATGGACAGCACAAGCTGTTACTACAACTCAAGGAAGTTCCCTGCAAACTACAAGCCAATAAACTCATRCTACTCTCTAAGACACTTTAGGTCYCAGTTTTCTGGGGAAATGCTTCTTTCCTTCTGTGCTGTTGAGGGGGCAGGTGATGACAAATTCTCAGGAGAAGACTCTCCCCTCTGGAACTAATTTCCACCAGTAATGCAGCAAAACCTGAAGGCACAGAGGAAAAAAAACCACCAAAACTGTCAGACAGGCTTTTGCCTGAGGTAGATTAGTATGATATTTCAGTCTGCCCTTGGTTTCTGTTTKAGGGTGTGCCTTTGCATTTATGCTTGCTGGGTAGTACACAAAAAAACCCAAAAAAAACCCACCTAGAGAAACTTGCTAAATTCAACCAGCTATTGGTAAATAATTTAAAATCTATATTTTATTGGTTGGAAATATACTTGGACTATTAACAATGGAAGTATGTTGTATTTATGCCATCAGAAATGACTCACTGGTTTACACTGATGGAAACATGGCCCAGAAAGACAGAAAGGGCTCAAATATCTCTCAGCTACTGTTCTACCTCAGCTCCTTAAACTAAAACTAATACTTTTGTTGTGAAGGCTGGAGATGAAGATGAATTATTTGTAATTACTAAGTATCTGGCTGTGTGATTTTATGTTCCATATTTTATAGCCACTACTGTGAGGATATAAGAATTGATTCCCATGCACACCAGATCTGCAGTTTAGTGCTTATTATTAAAGCCGTGTGAAAACAAAGGTGAAGATCACTTTTATGTTTTAAATTTTCCATACACTAAAAATCAAACAGCACAATAACTTAAAGAGGATAAAAGTTCAGTAGAAAAATAAAATATTGGTGTGTTAGAACTAAAGGGAAGGTTTTTGGTTAGTGTCTGCTTGGAGTTATGTTTAATTTAAGCATTGAGAATCCCCACACAGAAACAACTCCCATTCTGTTTGCTGTTATGCAGATACTAAGTGCTTGAGGGGGACTGCTGTCTTGAGAAACCTTGATTTCATACAAGGGATAGAAAGAGGGAAATACTGTAATCCCCAGTTTACAAAAGACACTGATTTAGTAAAAAGAGATAAATCCCCAGTGAGTGGACCACTGCATTTTGTAGGACCCCCTCATTGCCTTGGATCACCATCTCACTTCATAGTATATATTTAGCACACCAAAAATCAGGCACAGTTATGATTCCTACTGATTTCAGTAGTCTGCATGCTTAAGTGCTTTTCTAGGTCAGAGCCCTGCCTGCTTTGTGTCATCTAAGCTATACTGYGCTCTGTTTTAGCAGTGCTCCTGTGCCTGAGGCAATCTGGGTATTTGCAGTCCTTTCAGGAAAGATGAAGAATGCTGCATACTGGTCAACTACCCCTTGCTAATAACACCTTTTTTTTTTTTTTTTTTTTTTCAGCAATTAAATTACAAAAAAACCCCAACCATATTTCAAAAGAGTGGGCAAAYATATCCACACCTTTAAATCCTATAGTCCTTTGGAAAGGACGAGTATTCAGGTCTCCTTAACCACTGTCTGTCTTTACTCTGCTTTACTTTGCCCCTCAAGAGCACTSTCAGTTTTGTGTGGTTTTGGGTTTTGTTTGTTTTGGGTTTTTGTTTGTTTGTTTTGGGGTGGGGTTTTTTTGGTTGTTGTTTTGGTTTGGTTTTTTGGTTTTTGGTTTTTGGATCATTCCCAGTAATGCCATGTATGCTGGAGTCCTACAGACTAAGTAGGGTTAAAAGCAGCTTGGTCTGCCAGCTAGTTTTCCTCAATCCTTTTGTGTTTGTTCAGTCATAACTGCCATGAGCCTTCCTTCTCCTTCCCACCTGCAAACTATAGAGATAAACCCAAAGACAAGATAGCAGCATATGGCCCACCAAACACACCCAGTCCATGACCAGTGGCAGATCTTCAGAGACCTGCAGAGATCTCCATCTCTAAAGATATCCAAAACTCAGCTGGGCACAACCCCAGGCAACCTGCTCTGTCATAGGTTTTGGTCGGAAGAGACCTACAAAGTCATCTTGTTCTTTGGGCAACCTCTTCCGTCTGAAGGCTCCTGAGCAGTGAGGTTGAACTAGATGATCTCAAGAGATTTATTCCATTTCAAGAATTTTTGATTAGCTATTAGCACATTTAAATAATATTTTTCATGGTCATGCGTATCCATATTTGAAACAGTCGGACTTACTACGTGTGTGAAGAATAGCATTACTTTCTACAATCCATAACTAATAAYAAAAACTGTCACGTATCTGTTAACTATAAAACTAAAGAACTAACTAAACCAGTTCAAAGGAACAGAGAGAAATATTTCTGGCATCTTTAGTGTTAGAAGATTTAATTGTTTTCACATGAGTAAGCACCTCTGGCTGTACTGTTCACATCTTCAATGTACTACTGAAAGCAACAGTGCTCCAATATTTGGAGYTGGATATAGAAATGAACAACACTATCTCTCCCTGGGTAAAGTAACTCTGTTTATGATCAACAATTAAATATAGAGATAGGGATTTTACTTCAGAAACTCCTTGCTGCTTTCAGGATTGGGGGTTCAATGGGTGGTCTACCCATTTCAGAGGGAGAGAGTGAGGAGAGATTGAGTTGCTCGTACCTTGCTTAACTAGGTTAGAACACTGAATTCCAATCTCTGGTTTTACATATGAACAGGTTGCACTCAGCTAAAATTTCTCTATTATTCTTTGATCTTACTATTCAGATATTAAAATGTGTCACTGACTTGGATTAAAATATCCATAGGGCTTTCAAAACTAGCCTAGGAGAGAGATGTCAAAATGAAAGTATCACYGTCAGTTCTACTACTGTCATTTACACTGAATACAAACAATAAAATCACCTTAAACCTGTTTCCTTCCTTGCAAGCTTCTAATGACACTGCAGTGAAGCAATGGCCTTTTAAAGCCTTTTTGAAGAGTTCAGTCAGTCATTAACATTATAGAACCTGCCCCTCTATTTGCTAAAACAATACACATCATTCACAAGGGCGGCAGAGTAAAAATTGATATAATTGTTGACTAAAAATAAAAATGTTTTCTAAATACTAACAGGTTTTATAATTTTTTTCTTTTGTTAAAATTTCACTTTCTAAAATACTCTTGGGCATAATAAAATCAAAGCTGAAAAATATATGTGATATATTAGAGAACGAATCAACCCTGACTCTCTGCTCATTCTCGGTGACTGAATTTCCTCACTCTGACAAATACACTTTTTTCCTTAGATGTTTTCTCTTTCCAAATATTAAAGATTCTTAAAAAGAATCTCATTCCTTCTGCATGGAGAAAGTGTCACCAGCACCTGGCAYCTTGTCTCTTTAAAGCATTGCTCAAAATAGCAGCAGTTTGAGGAGACAGGTGTGTGGGCACCCAATATCCCTGGTGAGTGGAATGGTTATSTCAGAGAGTGGAATCACATTGATTTTTGAGATTAATTGCCAAGAATACAGGGGATCCATAAGGAATTGTCTCTTCTAAAAAGTGGACAAAATAGTCCTAACTTGTGCATAGAAAATTAATCTCCTGCAATTSTCTTTTCTACATTTCAAGTGTCCTATGTGTCCTAACCCAAATGGTCCGTCTGGGCTCCTTTGGATTTTCTTAAGGGAAAGCAGCTCAGTCAGTATAAAAATTCACCTGATCTCTTTTATGCGTCAAATGGAGATCCCTGGAAAGGAGACAYTGTCCCAACTCCAGTTTTGCAGACATCACACTGGATTTACAGGAAAGGTGTGCTCATTCTGGAACTGCCATTTAAACTTGTGAGATCAGTGTAGCAAAATAACACATTTCTTCCTGTGAYTGTGGAGTTTCAAAAGATTATCTTTGGGTCAGCTGTCTAAAGAAAASAAGATAGGTTGCTAAAAATATCTATCTTTTAAAATTTTGCATCAGATTCTATAGTAATGTAGCATTTATCAATGTCTATCTTGTTTTGAAATAGTATGATAAATTTTTCACGTCAGTTAAAAAGTCTATCTTATTAAAGATCATAAACTTATGCTTTAAATAGTTAATACATAATATGGTAAATTTAATAATACTTACATCAGTGACTCATTTCTCTGTGTTTCTTAATGACATAATTTGATACCTGTAAACTAGGACTTCCTCTCTGCTTACCTGATATTTCAATCTACAATTAAAAATTMCAATTAATTTAACACTATATAAAAAAATATGTCATTAAAGATTTTATATTATCTTTGAGCCCTGAAATCTRTGGAAGATTACTCAGTTGGCATTAGCCTGGAAGTAGAAATTGCAAGTGTCTTAATCCAGCTACTCAAAAAAATATATGAATAAGTGAAATGAYATTATGAGATAGTTATATCGGATCAATTTTTATTTATAAATGTTCTTCCAAAAGCAGTTTTGACAACAAAGAGAAAAAAGCAAACTGAAAATCCCTCATATATTTTAAAGATTCAAAATAATTTAAAGTGTATTTTTACAAGAACSTGACTTTTTTAGCATAGTTGAGAAGCTGGAAATGGGTCTGGTCCTGTGTTATATGGATTGCACAGAAAAAGCAGCATTTAAGCACAGTGACGTAGGATCTTTTTTAAGGATAAAACTTTGGAACGTGCTGCAGGGTTTCTGAATGAAGAGAMAGAAAATATGAGACAAAAGGAAGCAAAGGATTTTCTCTACCAGAAAAGCACATTTAGTTTACAGGAAATAACCAGGTTACTGAGATTTGTTTTACTAGCACCAGTACATGTCTGGAAACCGGTGAATATATACAAACTTCTGGATGTCTGTTGGGGAGAGTAGATGAAAAGGGTGTAGGCAAACAGCAATATGGTCTTCTCTAACAGGCTAGGACAGGAAAAAGATGTTGGAAATTTGCAGAATTCTGCAAATTAATAATGCATTTTATCATAACCCTGATAGTTACAGAATGGAATGGAATGGAATGGAATGGAATGGAATGGAATGGAACGGAATAGAATAGAATAGAATAGAATAGAATAGAATAGAATAGAATAGAATAGAATAGAATAGAATAGAATAGAATAGAATAGAATAGAATAGAATATGACTATTGATTTTGAAGTAACCTACAACAGCCCAGTCTAGCTGCTTGACCACCTCAGAGCTGACCAAGTAAAAGTGTGTTACTAAGGGCATTGTCCAAGTCCCTCTTAAACATTGTCAGGGCTGGGACACTGACCATTTCTCTAGAAATCCTGTTGTAGTGCTTGAGCATCTCTTCAGTAAAGAGATGTTTCCTAATATCCATACTAAACCTCCCTTCCTGTGGCTTTCAATTTTTCCCCTGTTTGCTGTAACTGGATAGCAGGGAAATCAACTCCTCCCTCTTCACTTGCCCTCCTCAGGGAGGAGCCATAAGGTCACCCTTCACCTGTCTTTTTTCCAAATCCAACAAAACCTCAACTAGTCCTCTAAGGACATTCCTTGCAGCCATTTCATTACCATTATTGCCCTCTTCTGGATGCAAACTCAAGGATACTTTTGATAGAGTCTTATAAGCAGGGTAAATAGAGGCCTTACCTTTTACTAGAACACTTGTTAGAAGTAAAACATTGACTCAGTTGTCAGGCACATGAACATTTCCTTGTATCTGAAATACAAAAAGAAACTTCAAACTTAAAGTCAAGAGAGGAACAAATGTGCGTGTTTGTCCACCTTGAAGGAAAAATAATCCAGAGGACTTTGGATGTTACTAGGGAAAGATGATAATTATTTTCTAAGTAAAATGAGGAAACAAGTTGTTTATAACTGGTGTGACATAGAGTTTAACAACAAGAGATCCCCACCACTGCCACAGTAGATACCCCGCAACAGAAACGTCAGCATTTATGGATCTCTCATCTGCACGACACAGGATGTAGCACATTTCATCCTGGGTAGCAGTGGCCTCTTGGTGTCAACACAGGATAAGCCAAGCAACAACTGCACAGCAGGACACACTCACGAAATCAATCAAGAGTGGAAACACCCCAGCGAAAATAAGGAAACATTACTTACAGAACAGTCACTCCCTCTCTCCTGGTTCTYAGTGAAGACTTAAAAATCACTCTGAAATGAATAGTCTGGAATATTCATAATTCTGTTCAGGACCAGAAACAATGAGCTAAAGAGAGAGTGATCTTTTCACATATTATATTCTACTTCCYCTGCAGTGACAACAGACAATGGCTATCTATCTTTTTGTTTCTCATGAGAGATAAGTGTCCTATGCCCCTATTTACACAGTCTCAGAGCTATGTCGATTTCAAGGATGGCCTAACATAAGTACATTATTGAGCATTTTTTTTTTTAACTTAAGCTTTGAGGTTTGATGTTTGGAAGAGGGAAAGGATGCCCAGTAGCTTGTCTAATTTTTTAATAGATATGATTAGTATGCTGACAGGTTCTATCTCCATTTAAATGGTTCATCTTCCTTACTACTGTAAGTGAATATAGAGGAGAGAAAACTCAAAATCAAATCATTAAAATTCATGTTTTCAGTAAATCGTAATTTTTAAGTTCCAGCATGCAGCAAAATACATAGGCTATGAAGATGTCTAATCAACAGATAGACACATCTCTGAGACTTTTTTATCCAGAAAGCCTGTATTCCAATAAATATGTAAGGAATGTGGCCAGTTTTGGAGATTGAAACCTATCTTTCAAAATATGAGGCCTCAGGAATCTTCATGCTCTCTGTGGCCTTTCTGCATTCTGATTCCTTTTAGTTCCTGCTCTCTAAATGGGGAGGGATGGAAAGAGTTTGAATAGGGCTCAGGAACTTCATTCCAATGCTTAACAAGCAGAGTTACATCTGTTTAATAATATATTTTAGAAAGATTCACCAGTATAAATGGGTGTATCTCTTCCAGAACTGTATCACCATGGAAACAGGAAGAGATCATGGTCTTTGCACAGTCCTTGTCTCTTTGTCTCCTCGTATTGAACTCCACAGGGGAAACTTTTAGTTATCTTTATTTTACAACATTTTACAGTCATTCTACAAAAAGGAGCAATTAACTCACCAGAAATACCTCTAAGACTTTCAACAAAGCAAGTTTTAGAATTYGGCATCCATGGCTGGTTTTATCATATCATATGGATATGATATTTGACTCWTTTGGAGGATAATAACAGAAGTTARTGTTTCTATTTCTCAGATGTTAAAAACCCCCAACTGTTTCAATTTCACAATGTAGGGAACTTTTTCATGGAAACTTCTATGTCTTGATTACATGTGTGAGTTGATCATCAGTGTGTGAAATTTGGAGCAGCTCTTTCCGGGGKGTGCTCTTTCACCATTTTTATTTGCATTTCATGTATCTTTCTCTGAAAAGATTCCTCACGGGGGTAGAACTTTTTTGACAAAGTTAAAACAAAATAATAGAAACCATCTTTCTCATCTGTGTTAGGAAAAATCTATATATAAGTAGGCAAATTGCTTCTTGAATATCTTCTAAGTTTTCTGATATTTCTTATCCCTTATGTCTTTATTTCTACCTTCAAAATTTTTCTCCACTTGGTTTAAAAACTCTTTAAATTCTCCATCTTCCCAATTAATTTTTTTAATGTCACATACTCTCTAAACTTCTTAATGTGTAAGAGCTGTTAAAACCACAGTTATTTGACTGAGCTAAGAAAACACTTTTTGTGTGAATATTTTTGTTTTATTTTTTAACCAAGATTTGTTTATACTACAGCATCTACTAAAATTCAAGGACAATAGCAAACCTAAATTGATAGAAAATAACATTGATCCCAGCAGGACAATGGAACTGTCTCCCTGGTTTTTAAGAAACCATAAATGACCCTAGCTAGAAAAATTAAACAGCATGTTGATTAAGGCAGAATGCAGTTATCTTGGGCTTTTCTGTATCACTTCCTTAATTTCCCTTGCCTCATCAACAATGAGATTTATTTCCATTRTGTAGTGACTTTTTCCTCCCCTGGCAGTCTCGTAGCCTTGAACACAGCATTGTAAGCTGTGACTCAGATGTTTCTTGCTGCTAATTTGGATCATTTCAGCTTGTACATGTCCAGTTCTGTATTACAACAATCATATTTTCCCTGATATGTTGTAAAAGGAAAATGAAGATCAGTCAGACCACAGGGTACAGTAAGCTCTAAAGAGCAATGGATTCAATATCATTGCTCTTGTGTATTTAATATCAAGAGAAATTCACTGTGAATAATACAAAAATAAATTTCTCCTCCAAGTTCTGGCTTGGAAGTTGTTTTATTAGATGTTACACTAATACAAATGAGCAGGACATATTTTTTTATTGTCTAATCATTAAATTAACAAGACTGTGTGGTTTTAGAAGCCAATGCCATACACAAATGGACTTAATAAACAGGTGTATATGTTTTGTTTCAGAWGGTGTTTTAATGGCTGTTCAGGTTGTTAAATCATAAGTAATATTTTATGCTAGGGAAGATAGTGCAGGAAAACAAACAGACAAATAAAGAAATAAACACAAGACCCTAAAGATGGTTATTCGAACTGGCAGTCCTTTGTTGAAAGAGTCATCAAGGGCTGAGCTGTATTTAATAGAAATATGTCAGAGATGTGATAATACTAGCGTTTGTAAATAGGATTTTGCCCTTTCTTGTCTCTTCCAAGGATCCATCCAGCTTGTAAAGAGAATGTTCTCAGCAAATATAGGCTAAGCCATTGGTTTCTTAAGGATGCTGTTKATGGCAATTAATCTGAGCCTTGTATTGTCCACTGAAGACTTCCCTATTCATATYGCTGTAAACAAACATCAGATTCATTGTCTAACATATTACTGAGGTAAATCTGGAGCAACTTCAATGATCTCCAAGCATCAAGCCTCTTCTCAGTGAAAGTTCAGGGTTAACTCACTGCATCATTTTGAGTTCCTACTTCTATAAATTAAAATAAATTTGATATTAAAAATTACATTGTTAGTAGAAATAATATGAAAGTAGTGCCTTCAGCCAAGATCGTAATAATCCAAATGTATAAATCTTTTTTTCACTACTTCATTCACTTTAAACATCCTAAAGATRTCAAAGCAAAGCTATGATACAGTTTAAGTACAGAAGAGAGGGAAAAACACYCTGCATATTTCATTTTTACTAAAAGAATGAAAATCTCTAAAARGAAATATGAGAAGGATAATGAAGCTAGAACATCAGTGCTGATAAAAGAAAAACAGGATCTGACCATTG
>QVAJ01000037.1:2417552-2438263 GCA_003546035.1 Mixornis gularis
AGCATATTTCCTGGAAGGGGCTTTTCATGTAAGACTTTAAAATTGAGAGAAAATTTATGGTAATTCCGTATGTTTCGAATCATTTAATTATTTCAGTGGCAAATGAACTTATAGTTGGCGAAGTCCACGAACARCAAGACTAACCTCAAAATTATATGAGAATGCGGAGATGTTTTTCAGCCAAGTCCTGAATATCTCTGAGTCTGGAAATATCATAATTTCTCCTATCCTCCTTTCCAAGTGCTTGCCTGCTGTTGTGATGAAGAGGTTTTTCTGTATATTTATATGGAATTTGCTGTGTTCCAGCTTGTGTGTTATCCTATACACATCCTTTGGCTAGCTGAGGATGGCAATAAACTGTCTTTTTAAATTCAAAGAATGATTTACTTTGGAAGGGCTTTCAGAAGCCCTCTAGTCTAACCACCTGCTGAAAGCAGGTCAGATTAGAAAAAAACATCCCTGTATATTTTGCTGTTGAACTTCTTGGGGCTTCTGGCAGTCCACCTCACCAACCTGTTGTGTTCAGTCTGAGAGTATTCAGTTGATGGATTTACATGCTAACATGCCTCCAGTTTATTAAAAAGTATCTACTCATTGAAGGTAAATGTTATAAGTATCTGAATCCAGACAATGTGAGTCTCTCTTCTAAAACRGAAAAGATGATCTTGATTCTGTAAAATTGAATGTTTTTTCCAATCCAAAATTTCCCCTTAGATCCTTAGTTTGATTGCTTTGAATGTACAAAAATAATGAGAAGGAATCATTGGGTTTACCTTCTTCTACTGTTAGCATTTAATTTCATTAGCTTCCATTTATAGCCAATGTAATTTGCAAAGATTAACAGTGAAAACGAAAAAGTAAGAGATCTCTAATTTAATTGATCATCCTGATATTATGATACTAAAAGTGTAAGAAATASAAGTGCAAATATTTAACAGATATGCATAAGTTTTGAAATTTTTGCCTATTCATGTGCATATACAAAACTGYATAAAGTATCCAGAAAGTAAAAACAAGGCCTTGCATCAGTTACAGGCATTTTTATAAAGGTAATAATGTAGTTATCACCGTGCCATGTAACCCAATTGATAGCAGTATTCAAAATTAATGGACTTTGTAGTGCAGTGGATTAATGCACTCTGTGCATATAACATAAATCTTCCTGTCTGAAATTTCATATGGAATCCAGAACTAGACCAAATGCAAATGACAGAGGAAGACTTTTCAGTCTCTGGGCTGCACTGAAAATTATACCTTGACATTACTCATAAATAAAATTTATAAGCAGGACAGGTTTGTCTAGAATTCAGCAGTTTATCCWAAGAAAATACAAATATATGGCTAATAGATTTTTAACATTTTTCTCATTAGTCTCAGTAAATAACTTCTTTTGTGTGTTTTATGAAATGTGATTCTAAATGGTTGGAAGGCTTTAGTTTTGAAARGAATGTGTTTTAAAATGTTGATTATGTTATTATTTTCTGTGCTAGAGTCAGTTATCCCTTGACCTTCAAAAAATGCTTGAAGGCTGAAAATGTGTGTAAATTCTGCTCTCAGAAAACCATGTAAATGCTCAAAACAAATACTAAAATAATTATGCCTCTTTTTTTGATATACTTAATTAAGAAAAACCAGAATTCAGCATCGTATTTCAATTACTGCAATGGAAAACAATCTAAATCTGACATAAAAAGTAATTCCTATTAGAAATACAGATTTCTTTTTCTCTAGCATTATTTTATTRTATTAATTTATTTTGATGAAATTTAAATACGTTCAAAACTCAGCGTTTATTATGACCTTTTTTGTTGTTACAGGGATTCTTTAAAAAGTGAAACTTTTGCATCAAAACCCTATGAAATGCACATCTGTTTTCAATAGTCTCATTGCTCAACATACTTMGGTACTTATAAGGAGAGAGGATAGTCTTCTTCATTACTGTCAAAACGAGTGTCCATTACAAGGAGCTATTTTAGCTTCCCACCCCTGCCCTGGAAATGATCTTCTCTACAGCACCCKGGAGCAAAGCCAGCCATGCTTGCTTTCTCTGCCAGCTAGGATTTTCCTTACATAAGGAGAACTCCCAGGAGTATTACTAGCTCAGCATTAAGATAACAGATCAGTGCAAAGGAGCTATATCAGGAGCCAAAGGTTTAGATCAATAGAGTTTGTATCCCATCGCACTACTTGTGACCTTTCTTGCAAATTGTCTTCTCTACATTTTTTTTGTTTTTTCTTTTTAATTGCATAATCATTAATATTTTTTTTCTATATTAATAGTGGCTGAAGGTTTCAGAATGTTGTTTCAGATTGAGGTTCTACTTAAAGAATCCTTTTTTACATGTTGGAAGAAACTAAATCACTGTATTCAGCTTCCAAATACTTTCTACCAACATTTCCATAGAAAACTATTAAGAAAATTGTGCTCACTGCTGCCTCCTACTACCAGGATGCTATGCCTCACTCTTCACTGTTCTGTTCTTTGCTCTATAATTGAAGCCAAAGAATCACAGAGTTATTGAGGATGGAAAGACTCTCTGAGATCACCTAGTCCAACCTTCTGCAGGACCAGCTTCAAATTCAGACCAGGTTTCTCAGGGATGCACTGAGACTCTTAACAATGATGGACACTCCATAGCCTCACTGAGAAATCTGCTCCAGTGTCAATCTGCTCCAGCGTCAAATTACTGTCATCACAAGAGCTATTATACTAATATCCAAACTGAATTTTCATTTTTGCCACTAGTATTTTTACTGTGGACCTGTGAGCCTGTCTATCTGCTCTATCATTATTTCCTTTGTCATTGAAGACAGCTTTTTTTTAACACAACTAAACACTTTCAGCTCTCTCAATGCCTCCTTGCAGGTCATGTGCTCCAATCATTGATATTCTTGGTGGCTGCTGCTGGACTTTTCTCAGTATGTCACTCTCATACAGGGGGGGCTTAAACTAGACATTGTACCCTGGATGCATTCCTATGGTAGCTGAGCTAGGGCAAATCACCCACCACTTTCCTCACCTGAAGGAAGTTTTTATTGCGCAGTGTCCTCAAGGTTCTTGGCAGGGCTCTTCTCAATTCAYTCAAGCAGCTGTATTAAAACAAACTGGACATTCCTGGGATTGTTGTGTGACCCTTGTATGGCTAATRTCGCCCACGAAAAACAAGACTAGTGAACAGAAGATTTCAAGGAAGCTTCAATCACTGTCTCTTTTTGATCAGACTGACCAGCAGAGGTCAACAACTTCAGTTTCTCCCGTGATCTCATCTCTGATCATCACTCATAAGATCTCAACAGACATTATGGCCTGTTCCTTTGCAGAGCTCTATACATATTATCAATGCAAATGCAAATGTCCATCCATATGTACCATGTACGTGCATCCATCCTTGCATTCATTGTTCATTACACTCTGCTTTTGCAAGCTGCCCTGCCAGTGACTGCACAGTTCTGCAGTTGTGCTCAAGCATTCAGAAAAACCTTTCTGTGATTTTCGTGCATGTGTTGACAGGATGAGTTTGGGCCTACGGTTTCTTACAGGCCATTCCAGTTGTCTAAATTACCAGATTATTGGCATTTAATAYTSTCATGCTAAATAAGTATTGTATTTWAACTTATTTTYCACTTGCTTTCATGCCTTTAAATACACTCTCTTTCAGGATACATTCTTCAAAATTTGGAGTTAAAGACATTTAGTTAYGTGGATCACTTTTATTCTCCTAACTTAAGATATTAATCTTGCTTTTTTCAGTCATATGGTACCTTTTTGTCTTGAAAGGTTTGTTCCAATCCTTGTGCCTAGATTACACTGTCACATGAAAGAGACATATGGCATCACAATCTGGGAATGGGATAAAGACCATCAGATGATATCACATATCTTGCATACCAGTTTCTAGTCACTGGTAACATAAAAGTTAAAAGATCTTCTAATCTGCTCTCAATACTTCAAGCCATACTGTTTGTGCTTGGTGCTGCTTTACATCCCATTTCATTCTACCTGGTAAAACTAAAATTAATGTAGAAGAAACTGAAATTTTTCAGTTGCATTGTATTTGCATTCTGTGGWTGGTACCTTTTCTAATGTTACTGTATCTGTGATATATAGATCTATCACAACTTCTGTTACTGTGCTCTAAATTTACAGACTTTAAAAAAAAAAAAAGATTAATGTAGACATTAGCATTCTCATGGGCCTGGCCATCAATATTTCATCTTAGGTAAACAGCAGTTTTGCCTAATTTATTAGTTCTCATTACATCTGGCATGTAGAAGCTAAATTTCCCTCTCCAAGGGAAATTGTCCATCTGCCTGGAAAATGACCTTTTGTGCTCTGCAAATCAGTAGGGACACAAATCAAAAGGGACAGAGTTGGTTAATATTGTAGAAAAATGACTTCATTTGTCACTAACTAAATTGTCATGAGTTTGACCCATTTTGAGATTAGTTAACATTTGCTTCCTTTCTCATGTTTCATGCATAATTCATTTGGGTTCTCACTATGCTGGCACTMTGCTTCTGGAGTGGAGATGTTTTGCAGAGTCACTCTTAGGAGGAATAGTAGCACAACATTTATCAAAGTGTYGTAGTGAACCATGAAACCTCATTATATGTCACTCAAAGAGATGAATGGAAAGTGATGCAATTTYATATCCAAATTYTGGAAGGTGAAAGACAGAAAACAARTTTTTGTTGCTTCGATTGTCTTCCAGTTTGATTTGTTCTCTGAGAGCTCCCACGAAAGTCTATGATAATATTCCTGGTTTTGATCCTGCTCTGCTGGAGGCGTTGGGAATTTCACCAGTGAGTTCACTGTGAACAGAAATAAACTTCAAGCAGATAAAAATTGCTCATGTGTAAGAGTTTACAAGATAAGATCATCAAGGGCAGACACTGTCAATTTTGTTTGCATTGCACAGCATGGAAGATATTCTTCATGCTACACTAAAAACCTACAGAAGGGTTGAAGGCTGCATGCTACACAACATTGCTGTGCTGCAATCCCCACCAAATAAGAGACCAGTGCACACACAGGAAATCAGCCAATATAAACAGTTTGGTTTGGGTACTGAAGTGCACACGGGAAGTCATAATTTCTAATTAAAAAAACCTCCAAACTTAACATTTGTACCCTTTCTTTGGACAAATGGCTTTTTCTGTGCCTCTTTCTATTTCGCCTTGTCTAACTACCTGGATAAATGGCTTTTTTCTTTGCTSCTGTGGTGATGAAGTGCCTATGCCCACCAACCCTAAAGACAAAGAAAAATAATTTCACCYATGTATTATCATATCCTAAATATTTAAATTCCCTGCCGTAACACCTCTCTTCTCAAAGTTAAAAGTTTAGTCACATCCCATCAAATCTAACCCTTTCATAGAAAAATTAGACATATCAAGTGTTCATTATCAACATAAAACTTTCAACAAAGCAAGCAGTATAAACTAGACTTTCTTAAGGCAAGAGCATCTTTACCATGGAGTAAGGAACAGAAACATCAGTGTTCACTAGGTTTAGCTGTCCCTTCACCCAAAATTCATCTTTACTTAGAATACAAGTCACTTCTATGGGTGTGAGGTGAACCAAGGCTTCTCGGCAGYGTAAATTGTCTCTATCTAGGCATTTCATTAGAAAAGTTGTATGTGATCTAAGATGATAAAAACCCAGGAGTTAATCCAAGGATGACAATGTAAAAACATAAGCATAAGCTTTGCCATGTCGATATACGGCCATACTGTCAGTCATTGTCAAAACTATAGAGCAGAGCAGCACATCACATCTCCTCCTGTCAAAATGTTCCTTCTGACAAAGGTCAGTGCCTTCATGACATAAATCTGTTATCCTATTATTGTCATAAGTATCACAAGAAGAAAGGAGTCAAACGTTTGGAACAGATAGAGTCAATGCAACTTAATTCAGGAAAGGGCCATATTTCCCACTTCCCTCTGTCAGGCTGCCAGCCATCATCATGAGCTTTCCCTCTTGCAATCTGTTTGTGTTCCAGTGAGTAATAGCTTTTTACTGGCCTGGAAAATGACTATCCCATTACTAGCAAAGTGCATTCATAGGATCAAGAGCCTTTTTGAATAGTTAAGTACATTGTGCCCTTTAAATAGACCAGACTTTAGATGAAAGCCTTAAAACTATGGCCATTCTGTTGGAAAATTAAAAATATAGTAAATCTAGGGCTGAAACTGGGCATATTTATGAGCTACTCAAATATACAGTCATTTAAAATAGTTTGTTACTCAGTGGAATTTATGAAGTTTTTTTTTTCTTCATAAGAATCAACAATCTCCAATAACTCATGCGCACTTGTAACAGTTGAAAAAAAAAAAAATCTGGCAAAATTTATCTCAAATTGATCACAGCAGTGTTTCGTTTCACATCTATTTGAAAAGATACCAAAGCCTCATAAGAACTGTGTGCATGACTCTTCCCAGTAATGCCAAGGTGAACTGGGAGTAAATGGAACTGAAATCAATAAATGTACATAAATTTAAAGCTACAGTGAATGGGAACATTGAGAATACTGGATACAAATATAAATTGGCTAAAACATAGAGACATGCCTAACGTGTGTGAGGAACTAGAAATTATAGATATCAATTTTTCTGGGTGGGATTGGCCTGTTTCATGCAACGAACAAGAAGACAGGGCTAAAATATGGTTCATAAGTTGTATTCCYGTGATCCATGTGACTTAAGATTTTATTTTGAAATAGTCATAATGTTACAGTCATGCTAACATAAACTTAAGGAAATGGGGGGAAACAGTGACCCAGAGTTTACCATCCAGTGTAAATTGCAGAGCAAATTCTAGTGTAGAGTTTGAAGGATCTGATTATTCAGCCACGGAATTGCAGTGTTGGAGGATTGATTGGACTTTTTTTCATCTCTTACTGGTTAACTTTGTGATCCACACAACATTACTTTTTTTTTCCTGTTGAAAATTAAACAAAAGCTTTCCAATTTTGATACATAAGCCACCTGCTGATCCCTCCTTCTGAGTGAAGGGACCTCCAGGATTTACAATCCTAACAACAGGAATTYAAAAAATGAATAATAGAAAAAGGGTATTTTTCCTTGCTTGTTTGACAGCCTATATTTTTTTAGAATATGAAAATGGAAAAAAATGCAGAAACTTGAAAACAAAATTGCCACAAGTTTAGATAAAATAGAGAAAACATGGTCAATCCTGTCTTTACCCCCTAGAGAAATTAATTTAGACCTTCTTTACCATCCACTTTTTTTTCAAATACCTCAGTGCTGGTCTTGCCTCCTCCTGCATTTAGTAATACTGGGAGAACTTTCCTGGTGAGTGTCACACCACTTTGCATTTTTCAGAAAACTAATATATTTCCCCACAACTTCTTTCCTCAAGATATTTTATGGGTTCCAGCTGTGCTCTAACGTCCTTTTTACTCATGCTCTCTGTAAGTGCTGTTTCTCCACGGTGTAGCTGGCAGATTTCAATGCCTTAATACATTTGGAGACCACCTTAAGGGAGCAGAAGGCATTGCAGGCTTGTGTAGGGAGGTATAAGATGTTCCCAGAGAGAGGAGGAGACGGAGGGAGACCTCAYTGGGGTCTTCAACATCCTCATGAGGGGGAGCAGAGAGGCAGGTATCAAACTTTTCTTTTATGATCAGTGACAGGGCTTGAGGGAATGGCATGAAACTGAGTCAGGGGAGGCTTAAGCTGGGTATCAGGAAAAGATTTTCTCCCCTAGAGGGTGGCTGGCACTGGAACAGGCTTCCCAGGGAAGTGATCACAGCACCAAGCCTGACAGAGTTCAAGAAGCATTGGGACAATGCTGTGGGACATGTGTTGTGACTCTTGGGGGTGGTGCTGTGAAGGGCCAGGAGTTGGACTTGATGATCCTGATGAGTCCCCTCCAAATCAGCATATTCTATGATTCTGTGATTCTATGAAATCTTTTTACTGGGGTCTCCCACTCTACAGGAAGGTGCTGGTGCAGTATTTATGAATTATGCCATAAAACTAAAGCAAAATGAGGCGCAAAAGTTGAAGTGGGTACTTGGATCTGAAACAAGGAACTCTGTGCGCAGGGAATGGGATRAGAAGGTCAAGAGTGACCTTCTCACAGAAGCAATACTTCTGTATTTGCTGTCAGTTACTAGGAAAAAATGTATTTTAACAGGGTCTTAAAAGGGGTGCTGTAACTTAGGTGTTTCTTCTGTAGTAACTGGGGTGGTAAGAACAGTTGCATTGAAATACAGATTGCACTTACAGACTYGTGCCCTCAGCCTTTAAGGACGTACCCACATAAGGAAACTGAAAGTAAATCAATGATAATTCATCATCTTACTTTTAGGTTSTTTCATCCCTCCAAGAGCAGTCAGTGATGCACACCTGAGTTGTTGAAAACAAATGTCTGAACCTATCTTTATAAGATTTCATTTGGTCRTTTCATCATAGAAAMACAAAGGCCAAGGTATTTGACTGAKRAGTTCTCCAATTAGAACYRAAATAAATTTTTCAGGGTGCAAAARYTAAAGCAYAGTAATTTTACTTTTCTACAAATTCAGACATGAGGCTTCTTTCCTAAGTGCTTTCATGGGCCACTTCACAGGTATCTTGCAGCAAGGAGTTTTAGAAACTCAATAAGAAACTTATGAAGAAATAACTTTTTCWTAACAAGCTTTAGATTTTCTTTCCTTCAAATATATTCAATTTCCCCTTGCTCTTATATTATAACTAAAACTTGAGTAGTAATGCCAACAATTCAATCTTTCCATCTTTCTTGGAATTATATGCCTTTGTTCTTATGAATTGTCCTAAAATAGCATGAAGAACAGTAAGATTATATAATTTTTTTAATACTTTTAACTTATATTAAAATCTGTAATTTTTGGTTTCATTAATTTCAGGTCTCAGTTAAATATAAAAAGCAAATAATGATAACCTTCAGGAATGATGAAGAAAACTGYGGAACTAAAAAAATATCTTCCAGCTATCTGGAGGGAAGGTTCAGCTATTGTTTGGGAATTAGTTGTTTTATTACTCATAAAAGATAAGATCAGAAAGCATTTCAATCAYTATTAATTTCCTCTATCATTTCTGATGTAATATATGGGCAAGTTTCATATGCTGATAGGACTTGGGACAAAAAAAAAAAATAGGAGCAACTAATATAATAAATATTTATTTATTTATTTATTAAAATTTTAAATGTTAATCTGGAGATGGGGTTAGCCAAATGCTGGAGAAAGGGATGGGTACCTTGATTTGTTGCTGGTACATGAAGTTCTCATCAGACAGGTTATCGTCATATATTCCACAATCATAATTTTGATCACAGTGTTTATTCATATATAAATATCTTTGTGTGTATATCATATATATATATATATATATATAATTTTTTTCCCTTTAGGACGTTGGCTGCATTTTCAGAGGATTTTCAGAGGAGTTTTCCACATACCTTTCTGGCTTTATTAAGGTAGGAGTACAAGATATGGAATATTTATATTTTAAAACTCTCTGTCATCAACTTTGGCAYACAGCTAAATCTAAAATCAATTAAGCATTCATGAAAGGTAGAKTGTGTCAGAGGAAAAAAAATGTTGTCAAATTAAAAGAGTGGATGAATTTCTWAATTTTATGCCTTAATATGGTACAACCAGGTGAGCTGGTTTTGGAGGTTTACATCACCATTACCGGCACTAGATTTTGGGTGTTTGTGCACCCACTGAGTATGAGAGAAGGAAGGACAGAGTTCCCATATCCACCACTCACTTGTATTTCTGTAGCTGTTATGTTTCTATTTCCATGACCAGATTCCTATCAGGGTATTCCGAATGGGAAGGGACCCACAAGAATTACCAAATCCAGCATGTACGTGAATGGCCCTTCTGAGAATGAAACCTGAAAACTTGGTGATTTTAGTACCAYGCTCTAACCAACAGAGCTAATCTCAGGGTTAATTTCTTGGTGCTCATCACACTCACGCCATGCACATATGGAAGAGCAGCCTCAATGCCAAAAAAATAAAGAAGTGGAGAGTAATCATTTCATTTCTTTTTCTTTATCTCCTTAAAACCAACACCTCTCCCTTATACCTATTAGAGGTGATATGACYCAGGTTATAAGTGCCAGAATCTGTTTGGCTTGTATATGGATTTGTTACATGTTCTTTTGGAAACCATCTCTTTAAACTTCTGCTAGTTTTTCCATCTCAGGTATGGGGAAATATTTGTAGAGGTTGGGCAGCCTGGCCAATGCTGCCTTGAACAATCTGTCTCTTGTGCTAAACATAATTTCTATAATACATCAGCAGACTTAAAATATATGTGTATTTTCATGTGTGATATTTTCACTAGCTAGATTTTGACTGGATCAAAGATAGTATTAGACACATATTTCCAGCCMTGAAAGGTGATAAATGGCCAACAATTTCAGTATTTCTCATCAAAGTGCAAAAAGTCTAAGTTAAAATCTGAATAACCTGTTTTTAATTAGCAATATTTGGTTTAACATCAAGGGGCTGTACAGGTCATTCCTGTAAATGAAAAATCTGGGCCAAGAAAGCTGCATATTATTTATTAGGAGTCAATGAAATATTTCACAGTGAAATAAGACAGGCTTCCACTCTCCATCATGCAGTCCTGCATGAATATCCTGAGAAAGTGACAACGATCATTTCCTTACCTGCTAATTACTCATATTGTTGTTATTTCATCTTTTACTGAAATTATTTTGAACTGCTGAACTAGATTGAGCCAATGAACAAWTTTCAGACAGGCAGAAAGATGATGTGTATCTGTGCACCTTTCCTGCAGAAAGGAGTCACACAAGGGAGTCACACCAAGAAAGTCACGAAGAYGTATTGAGCCTCCCCTTAGAATACAAAAGAAATCAAACAGAAACTCAAGTCTGGTTTAAAAATTGAGGCAATTCTTTAAAATATACTTTTTAACTTTCACCTTTTTGGTTTRATGTGGTTTGGCAGTTGGATTTTTTGTGTTTTTTTGGTAGGGTTTTTGTTTTGTGTCTATTTTAACCTATGTTATAATAAAAAAATAGGCTTTCATAGGACTCCTAGAGCTACAGATTTTAGAAGAAATGCAGGGAAATRTGAGCAATGAAGTAAAACTAAGAATACTTATTGGACAGTTTTTAAAACTAAGTTTAAATCTACTTATGGAATCAAGGACTTTATTTATTAATCTAAGCCTTACCTTTATTTACCCAAGTCTCCATGATGCTAATGGAATACCTCTTCCYCTCCTCAACCCTAAGTTGTTCCAAATTTGATAAAGCAATATTGTATAAAGGGAGGGAGTCTTCCTGTACTCTATATTTTTTTGTAATTACTGCCATGGTTTAGGGGTTTTTTATGATGCATTCCAGATATGTTTTGCATTAAGTCATCAGTAATGACCTTGGACAAAAATGCTCAACTCTTTTTGTTGTTTGTTTACTTCTCTGTCATCCACCCGAGAGAGGAGCCATTAAGAAAAATGTGTAATATCCCTGACATTTGGAAACCTTGATAGAAAAAGCATGTGCTATAGCTACCCACTCAGAGAACATATGTGGAACAGTTTGTGTGTAGAATATAGTGTCAAAAATGAAATCCTTGTTTTTGGCTACTGCATATGCAGGAGAGTCAAGATTGTGCTGAACAGATTTTTAATAGTGTTGTACTGCGTGAGTGTGATTGTCACTATGGCCTTCATAACATAAATGCCCAAAATGTGGTGGGACACTGTTTGAAACTTTTGCAGTCACAGTCTATCTCACATGTCCAGTATCTGCTGCCTCAGCCTGGTCCTGTTTTCAGGAGGCTTGCGGCTGCTCTTACCTATGTTGCTAACATCAAGTCTTTAAGGAGCTTGCACTTGCAGAGCTGAGCTCTACTATGTTCCTCACACATCCTACACAAAATCCCCGTGGTAGAAAATGGACAGAAACAGCAYTACCAGGAGTTTTGTTTAGTATAAATACCTCTGAATCCAAGCACTTTACACTTTATGATCAAAGAGAATTAATTGGAACCACACTTGAGGATGTTTAGTGTTGCAAAAATTCAAGTTGTGCAAAGAGGCTCAAAGAATCCCTTTGTGAACTGATACCATGAGGCTACAACCAAATCTGCAATCTCAGCTACCCTTTGATGTCATACACATGCAAAGGGTCTCCAGGCTGAAAGTGGGGTGGCTGATGCCCTGCACTGTGATATTGTCTTCCCTTTATTAATCTCTGCACGTTGATTTTGGCAAAATCTTAYCTGTGTCCTAAGATCTTCATCACTGGGAAGGGGTCTTACTTGCCTTGAGGGGTATCAAAGAATTCCCAGCCAAAGGGCAAGACATTAGTATAACACTGAAAGAGCAAGAGGGAAGGAGACAAGAATTTTCTAGGGGGATCTATCCAACTGTTTATTAATGCAACCCAGTCATGGCAAAATGGTGGAAGTCACTCAGAACAGGAAAGAGCAAGGTGCTGAGTCCTCTGGGCTGCTTTCTCTTTTCTCCCAGATCTGACCATGGMTTTTTCATAACTTGAGTTTAATGATGTATCTCTGTTAATCTGTAAGCCACACATCATTGCTGCCCAGATGTRGAATTTTAACTAAGCTTTATGTTAAATATCTCTTCCAGATCTCATTTGCTTTATTCAAAAGCTTCCTTCCCTCAATATGCTCATGCCCTACAAACAGACCGTCATCACCTGTTCTCCACTTGTTTSCATGCTGATAGCTCTTCTCCTCTCATAAATTCCATTAATTAATGAATAGTCAGCAGGGAATTGTCTCCTCAGGCTCATTAAAGAAATGGACACTAAAATGATATGAAAGCAGCTGCCTCCTTTCTGTTATTCCCTTCTGACGGCTACTGCTTTCCTCATCACTGCTAAATTATAACACTGCTTTGATTAGCAGCCCTGTTACTTGCTGCAGCTGCATTTAGAGATGGAAATTTTAACTATACAGTCATGTTTAATTGATATTCTCATCAAACTGTTAGCATTGTAAAAAAACGCAGCGCTCCAATACATCAAGCTTGTGTACATATATTAAATCCTGTTGGAATTTTTTGACCTTGTAAGCAGATTCAAAAGACATGTTTCTTGATGCTTTCTCATAAGTCACTGATTATCAGATGAGCTCATTTGGGAACCAGATGTAAAATTTGTGAAAAATCTCAGGCCAGAGATCATTCTAAACAGAAACATATTTGATTACTATCCCAGTGCCTAAGTGTGAATGCTCGTTTCTATGCTGAAAAATTTAGAAATTATTTATTTTAAAGCATAGGATGAGATCTGATTTTTTATRAAAGATTTCAAATAAAAAAACTATTCCCCACCAAAAGAGTGATCTAATGCCAGACAGATAATCTATATCAYRGCTGGTATAAATTACCAYAGTTTGGAAKATGTTCTAATTCATGCAAGAAGGAKGGTTGGGKYAGACTTGCCTATACTCAGGGTTTAGGTTCCAGCTCATCCCTTGTTGAGGAAACCTTACTCATAGAATAGTCCAAACCAGGACAGCTTTCTCTACTCTGAGGCTGCTGAGACATGCTGACCCTCTACTAGCAGTCTTTGAACAAGAGATGATGGAATCATGGAGTCGTTAAGGTTGCAAAAAAACCTGTTAAGATCATCAAATCTGACTGTTAATATATCACTGCAAGTCCAACACTGAACCATGTCCCCAGCTGCCACATCTACAGGGTTTTTTTAAGATTTCCATGGACAGTGATTCTACCACTGCCCTGGGCAGGCTCTTAAAGGGCTGGACCACTCTTTCTGTAAAGAACTGGTTCCTAATACCCAATCTAAACTTCCCTAAGTGAAACTTTAGGCCATTTCCTCTTGTTCTAAAAGAGGATGTCTTGCAGCTTGGATGGACGTAATGTAACAGGAATTGTTGCTAATTGCCTTTTAGTGGCTGGTGCTTTCACTCAGTCCCAGATCTCAGAAAGGGATCTGATTTTATCTAAGTGGAAGATATAGGACAAGGGGAAAGTCCTTTGGTCTGGTGTTGACTTGTGGTGCTGCCCATGTTCAAGATCACCTCAAAAGATGTAGGAAGAGGTCATTTTTGATGGAGTATACCAGCAAGCATCCAAAATCAGAACTAACAGGAAAAGCTCTTTAAACCCTAGCCCTAGGAATAATATATTGAACATAGTTCTGAAATTGTAAAAATGTAATGGAAAGGTTTCAAACCTGTTTTTCTCCCTGTTCATTAATTTCAGAACTGGATTTGGACTTTGATTACCAAATATAATCCCATTTTGATGACAAACCCAAAATTTTCAAATTCAATGGTGCTACTTTATTAAAATAAAAAAATCCTTTCCTGACCTTGAAAACTACTCAGCTTCACTTGGAGAGATTTCCATTCGATGTTTCAAAGTTTGTCAGGATGATTGTAGAGTTTCAGCCTACAGTATTTTAAGTCCCCATTTTATTTCATCATCCTAGGAAGAACACTTAAAGGGAATCTCCCAGTCATCTCCAATTCCTGAATTGTTGAAACATCATCTGCTCCTGTTCTGCTGCACCCTCACTGTTGGCAACACCCCTAAATCTCTAACTATGAGGGCTTATTTAGATTCAAACTGGAGCTTTTGGTTTTATTTCTACTTTTAGAGCTCCAATAGCTAAAAAATGGGATGATTTTACTAAATTTGATGTTAGATCCTAAGTTCTTACAGAGAAGTTGGATCCTAACTTTTTACAGAGACCAATAAAGGTGGGCACAGAAAAGCTTTAGGTGAGACAATTTTCTTGTTGATCAAGATGGAGACCTAGGCTCTTTCTGTAAACCTCTTAAATTGCCCTGCTGWGAAGGACCTCAGTTTTTTTACTCAAGACTTAACAGAGAAATTTGGCCTTTGAACTGAAGACTTGACAAAGAATAGTAGTCTCCCCATCAACTCTTCACTTGAAATGCTGTCATGTTTTGTTGACAGTTGGCATTGTATCATGTTGCATACTGCTACTTTGAGTAAATAACTGGAAATTTTCCCTTTTTGATAGCATATGATTACACTGTATTATTAATTGAATAATGTCTCCCTTTGATCTGCCTTGGAGAAGCAGTGAAAACATCTAGGTAGTTTAGTATATAGTTTATTTATGTATCACAATACATATGCGGAGGATTCACATCTGTTATTAGGATTTTTAGAAATGTCATGTCTCTACCATGAAAAATAATTTAAAGAAATCATTCTCTGTAGTAGTTTGTAACTTGGCTCCATTGGCATGGGCATCTCAGCTGCCTTTAATTAGATTAAATTATTTTAGGCCTAGGAGGATGATTCATGGGCACGCTATAAAGTTCATGGTACAAATTCAAAACCAGAGGCTCCAGTAAATTTTGGCTTGAATTCAAACAGAGCAAGACTCTAAAATGAAACAAACATTATTCTTGAAATATAGTGCACATCTATTCATTACTACAATACCTAAGTTTAATTTAAAATTTTTAATAGAATTTTTTATAACAGTTGTGCTCATTAAAGATATGCAGTTCCATCAGACCTTTCCTTTGGTGARCAGAAGTCTCTTGAAAGCCATTCTCTAACTCAAGGATTCAATACGTCAGACAGGATTTATCAATTCACTGTACATAAAGAGTTCAGTCATCCTGTGGCAGTATTGCTTTTATCTTGGGAGGTTGAACATTAATTTATTCCATGTATGTGAAAAATTTTACCTCTTATTAAACGTTTCATATGTTTTCTATGCCTACATCTCTTTTTGTGTATAATGATCTTTAACCTACAAGTCATTAAATGATTTTTGCCTCTAAGGTAATTTATTAATTATAACACACATTTGTTGCTAATTAAAAGATGCAGTTGGCTTAGTACTTGATATTGTTGCTAAATTAATTCATTAGATCTTTTACTAAATGCCSAGATGCGACCTTCCTATAGTGTTACACCTTATGCTGTTGTTCCACACCAGCTACCACAAGATCTAATAATAATTACAGAGGATTCAGCCTGTCTGGCTGCTAGTAAAGATCTCAAGACGGTAGAGGAGAGCAAATTATTAGAACTGAGATCTGTGTTCACAGTCGTAGAGAGAAGGAGCTTGTCTAAAAGGAAGAGGAGACACCTGATGGCACAGACAGAATACRTAAGAAATTTTACTAAACCACACAGGCAGATGAATCGGTGTTTCAGGGCAGTCAGAACCACTGCCCTGAAAAAAACCATACTTCTTTTATAACACTAGAATGAAGAGTAACAGGTAGTCTGACTTAACCTGATTTGGGTTGTTTTTCATTTAGAAATGTACAGTATATAGGTCTATAACTTTTGTGTTTTGATAAAGTAATTTGTATTTAGAGCCCTACTAGAGGCCCTATGATGAAAATTATTCTTCTTGTTCTTCACCTCACTGTCTGAAGAGCCTTTCTGCTGGGTTTATTGGCAGTGGTTGACAGTGTAGTGTTCTGCAGTCACTCTCCACTCAGTCAGGAATCTGAGATTTTCCCAAGGCAAAGAATTTTTGGGGTTTTTTTGGACACAATTGGTATTTGTGTTGCTTTGGAGAATGGCATAAAAACCACTTCTGCAATACATATCCAACAACATTCAGAGTAAAAATAATTTAGGATGTAGTTTTTTATCCAGCAGACTGAAAGAAGGATCCAATATATGCAAGAAATTACTGACATCTCTYATCTCTTCCCAGGCAACAATGCCCTGGCATTCCCTGATACCCAGACATTCTGGTTTCCTCTTGTCCAGAACTATTCCAGTCCCACCAAAGCCCYCATGGCAGAGAACCTGCTTTGTTTTTTCCTGTGCCACTCATTTCCTTATACACATCCATGATTTTTTTTTTTTATAATTATTCTTTGGCTAATACCAGTATCAATAGCACATACTCTGTTTGGTCCATGCATGCATTCATGGCYAGCATGTCAATCACAATTAATTTCTCTATTGTTAATTCTCATAAATTAGTTTGGGTTTATTTGGTTTCTAGAAACCCAGAAACACCCATCTTTTATATTCATTGCTGAACTTTTAACTAATTGGTCAGAAATTTAAATCAGTGGAAAAAAACTACYATGGGAGAGGATGAATATGAAGATCATGTAGACAGGTCATTATTTGTGCTAATTACATTATTTGGACTAATGCACTATATAAATGGAAGTGGCACTGGTTCCTCATTTCTTTGTACAGATAATTCTAAATTTCTGAACAACTGAATGTACTTACATTTTTATGTAAAACTTGCTCACATCTTCAGGRAAAGAAATATATTCCCATTTATATAGACTACTCCTTCCTAGAAATCCATACAAATAGGTTAAAGGAAATGGCAATAATGTAAGTCATTATGTAGAAAATGGCCGATAGGGAATGCATTATTTCTAGCCATATCTGTCATTACATCCAAAGGCTCTGGAAATTACATTAGGTTTCACTTTTTCATTTTTGATTTTCTATTCTGATGATCTTTTTCAAAACATTACACCAATGTGACCAGAACATGAGATCAGCGTTCTTCCAGAATTATGCTGGGACACTGTGGTCACATTAGGAAATGACATGTCACCCTGATTACCTTTTAGGAAGGTTTATCAGCTAAGGGTACAGCAATAAAATGTTTAATCATCAAGGTCAACAGGAAGGTTCTGTCTTGTGTCAAAGCAACACTGGAATTGAGTACACCTAGGGGYTATATAACTTATTTTAAAAAGAAAGCTTTTCCTCACTTCTTACCCTGCAGATTTCCAGTTAATCGGAAATAAATTCTGCTATTTTGAGATTGGAAGTCATATTTACCCAGAGAGTAAAAAAGGYTTTTACTGGTCCTTTAAAGCAGAAGTTCACATCAAACCACTGTCAAACCTGTCAAGAGAATATTTTTCATCTCTTTAAGAAGGAAACTTGACATTTGAATGATAATAATTAGAATTACTTTGATAAATGACACAATAGAATGGACATGTATTTGTTTAAGGAGAAAGAATAATCATAAGTATCTTCCTTCATGTGTGTTTTAAAATTTGTCAAAAATAAAATAAACAGATCTGCATCCCATGCTAGATATGAAAACAGCTTCACTAGCAATGAAAATAAAGGCATCAAAAGGATAAGGAGTTTCCAAAGCCATGAATGTGAGTAAATATGAACAGAAGGAATTTGGGGTTATTTGGGGTTATCACAGCAACCCAAATAAAATGGATTTTAATGTCAATCTGTTTTTGTGAGATGCAAATGAAATACACAGATGCTTTAGAGATGATCAAATTTAACAGCTCTGAAACTTTGTGTATTTAAAAGCATAATATAAATTTTAATCGGTATTTCCATATGGGAAATTCTGTAGATGAAAGTGCAGAGCTCACAGAAATACAACCACTGATGCCAGTGTTTGTGGCACTAGGGCTAGCACAAAATGTCTTGCAAGGACAAAGGAGAAAGCYGCTATAAAAACTGGGATCAGCACCACGGCAAGATGCTGACTTCCTGCCACTGTCACCTTCCACAGCCCTCAGCCCTCCTGCTCCTTTCCTGGAGCACATTTTAACCAGGATCCTTTAAGAAGGTCTGAGCTGTGTGGGAWTTGGGAGGGTTTATGTGTAAGACAGTACATTTGCTATATGCTACCTACAGTCACAGGTGGCAGGAATCGATCAGATAGATGATCATTCCTCTTTTTTGTCTTTTTGTAAGGAACGACACTAAAGGCCACTAAAAGTGGTATAATAACTTTAAGAGAATGACTCCTAAAATTTCCAAAACATATCAGCTGATTAATCATTATCAAGTTTCYTCTTACAAAGGCTTGTTTTGAAACAGATGACGTACTCTAAGCTTTCTCTTGGTAAAAACAGTACTCAGGGGGTCTTGAACAGTGGCCAGAAAAATATAAGACAAAATTGAAGAGTTATTCCATTTATATGATCACAAAGGACATGGGTTGCTGAGATTATGATGATTTTTTGTCTTTGTACTTAGGTCTATGCAGATTTTAAAAGTGGAATCTGACAAATGATCAGCCATTGACACAATTTATGATATTTTCAAATTTTGGGGGTGGGGGGAAAGGAGTAAAGATCAYTGCATTACAGACAAGGTGTATTTAGAAAACACAGCTTCCCCWGGAGCTTTGTACTCCACATAATTACATTACACATACAGTAATTGAAACTTGTGAATACGTCAAACTGTGTGTTTTCACAAACCTGCAGTAATCATCTCAAATTATTTAAATTCACTATTTGACATAATTGCTATAAATATGACAGAAAAAGATATTCCTAGGGTATATTGCTTCATAACTCTATCAAATGACTACCTAGGGAGATAACTACACTGTGTTCYTATGGAAATCTGCAGGATAGCAACATCCAGTACTGAATACTTGTCTTACAAAGTCTCTTTAAATCAAAGAGAAAGCTCTGTGGTCTGGGACAATCCACATACCTCTCTGATTCAGAAATTACCATGAAATCAAGCACTGGGAAACTGCTGGCCAACAGCTCAACAGCTGTCATCAGGAACAGCTCCACTGAAATCAGAAAAAAACAATGCTGATTTTTACCAACAGATAATTCAAATTGCATGTCTAGGGAGACTACACCTGCTGGGTTCCTGACACAATTGCAACAGACTTGTCACCTCCACAAAGACTCCTCTGAGACAAGAGATTGTCCTGTTTGTTGTGTGTTTAATGTGTGAGAGAAAAGGCTCTCTAGGGGTTCATGAAAGCCAAATGCCGATTGTAGTTTCCACCCCTTCTGAACCTTTGAGATGTCATGAGTGCCAGAGAAAAAAAAATTCACAACACATTTGTTTCAAGAAGTGCTGTGTAGATGAAAAGGGAAAGAAGAGAGCAGGGGGATGGAATGGGTTGGAGTATCGCAAATTATAGTTGAATGCCTAACATGCCGTTTAAGGAATGAATTTATCCAATCTGTTGTCTGACTGATCAAAAGGCAAAYGGTATATTAGTTGATAAWGTGTAKCACTGCTGGTAAAAAGAGTAAATGRAGTCATTGCAGGAAACAGATACACAAGAAAACATTTGTACATTTTTATTAGGAAACATGAAAACTTTTCAAAGGTCTGTCACAACATCTAAGTTCTAACAACTTTTTGATGGCCCYTGGAGTTAAGGCGAATTAATGAAGAGGAAAGAAAAAACAGAAAACCATGCAGATAACCCTTTTCACCACTTCAATTTTATGTGTGGGGGGGAAAAAATAAAAAGCAAACAAAAACCACGAAGAAATTTGTAGGAAGTTCTTCAGCTAGAAAGTAGATGTAAGCTTTAAAATGGGGTATTTTCTTTTACTTTGTCTGACTGTATGATATGAGGATGAATTTAAATTTACTAAATCATCTTGTCTTTCCCTCAAGAGTCAGAGAGCCTTGTGGACATTTCCTAACATTGTGGATATTCAGATGACACTCTGTGAGGATGATGAGGCACTGGCACAGGATGCCCAGGGAAGCTGTGGATGCTCCATCCCTGGAAGTGTTCAGTTACGTTTGATGGGGTTTTGAGCAATCTTGTCTAGTGGAAGGGGTACCTGTTGTTCTATGGTTATACAAAAAGTATGTGAAAGGAAAGGTAATTTATTTTAAACTTTTTCTTTTTCTTTCTTTCTTTCTTTCTTTCTTTCTTTCTTTCTTTCTTTCTTTCTTTCTTTCTTTCTTTCTTTCTTTCTTTCTTTCTTTCTTTCTTTCTTT